>JANQDE010000111.1:41014-66741 GCA_037157785.1 Cephalotes varians | reverse complement strand
CATAAAGTTATTCTGAATCACCCTGTATATATATATATATATATATATATATATATATATATATATGAATAGTATATAATTTTTTCTCACACGAGTGTTTTCATTGTTGTTTAAACATACATCTTCCTCTGAAGAAGATGACATATACTTTCCAGCTTTTATGCGTCTTCTTTGTTTCTTTTGCTCTCTTAATCTATCAGAAGACATAATATCATCTATATTAGATGTATCCTCCGCAAGGAGGACTTTTTTAAGCAATAGACTAATTTTTCCATCCCATCTTCATAAGTATCTGTATAATTTAAAACAAAGTCATATAAATTATAATTCACAAATAATAATTTATAATAAATACTATAGTGATAACAATAATAGGTATAATATATACTTTTTTTTTATTCACTGTATAAATTCTGAATATGACTGACTAGTTCTTACTTGCTCTGCCAAAAATTCACTTAACTGATAATTCCTCCCATTCTAATGTTTTTTGTCATTTCTCTTGTCATTATAGCTTTATTTATTTATTTATTCGAAATTTACTTTTAAAATGAGTTGGCCAAATGCTTGAATTTCTTTCTGCATTATACCACAATGCAGGTATTAGTTGCAATCCATCGTCAAATTCAGCAATTATATATAAATTACTATTCATTTTTCTGAAATGCAAAATACTTGTGTATTTACAGAGACACGAAAAAAATATATGTATTTCTAACGCATTATATGTGTTTGTTCAACAAGTATATAATAAGAAGTCAAAATATTTTGTGAACATTGAAATGTTAAAAACATGTATAATGCATTATAACAAAATATATATAATTACACTGTATGATTTAAGGGAAATACTGCAAATATGTTAGGCTTATTTGCAAAAGGAATTTTCCATACTTTACAGAGCACATCTGTGATTGGATAAGAGAAAATTTCATCGCAATTTATCATCATAACTTGAATATCTAATTCGTTAGATTTACAAGGTAATTCATATACATTGCTTATATACGTGATTTTTACCAATTACAAAAATATCTTTCTTATTTTGCACTATGTTTAAAATATAAACATAACACCCGTTTTTTAAAAGATAACACCTGTTATTATTACTTTTACAATGTATATTAAATTTTAAAGTAGATAACTGTAAATATATTGTGATTGAAAATTAATACAATCAGATATTGGTCCATTATTATGCAAATATTTTAATGAATATAAACTCTCATTAGTATAATTAGATTGTGGTAACAAAAATTCAAAATTTTCTTGCTCACTAAATCTTTTTATCAATTGTTGTAATGGTTTTTCTTTTTTTTTAATAGATATCATATAGTTTTCGAAACGAAAAGCACTGAAGTTATCTAGACAACCGTATATTCTTACATCGGAACATAAATGTAATAAATTGTGAACATTATGTGATATAAATTTTTTACCATACAATATTTCAAATGATAAGACAAAAGTTTTGAGTAAGCCTCAGCATAATTAATAAACTCTGTTTTACATAAATCTATAAGAATTGTGGTAGCTACATGAAGCAGAAAGAAATGATGATACAGATTTTTTTTCAAAGAATATTTCAAAACAATAGGTCCTGTGTATAACAGGAAGTTTCTAAATTCAACAGCTTTCATTGTTTCACATCTTGTATATATCTTGGTTTTCTTACAAAATCACTTGGTGTAATATTTCTAAGCATAATTAACAAATATGATATTTTTTTTATCAATCTTGGACTTAAACATACAGAAAGTGGTCCTTTTACTCATAAAAGTATTAATTTTTTAACTACACCTAAACATAAAAGATGCATGTAGTCTAAAAATGTGTTTGTTATCGGTAAAAATCCCAGAATATTATTTACAATAGAATAACCAGTCTGAAAATTCTTGTAATCATTAATAGCAAATAAATCGTCAGTTCTCAAAGAATGTGATGTATTTGGAAAACAAATTCTGCCGTTTAAATATTTTCCTTTTATTGTACACTTTGTGCAACTGTAGAATCCAGTGTGTCCTTTTGTACATAAAACAAAAAATTTGGCTGGTGTATCACATATCAAACTAGATAATTTAACTTTAATCACGTTGTTTTCATAAATATAATCATTGCTTAAAGAAATTAATTCATTAACTAAAGGTTGTAGAAAAATATTAGAATCCTGTAGTTTTTTATTTTCGAAAGATGCACCAATAATATATACATCTTTATTTCTTGTATTGGCACATAAAATGGGCCATAATAAAGCATGTGATGATTTTGACAATGGAAGACCATCTATGTTTATAAGTAAATTTATATATTGCTCATGAGATTTTAAAAACATTTTTTTAATCACATTATTTAAACCTATATAAAAATATTCTCCACCACATGCATCTATAACATTAACTTGTTGTAGAGTTCCTAGTAGGGGAAGGGCAGCGAAAGCGACATACCACTTTGTTTTTGAGCTATATTTTTTAAACAAAAGCTAAAAATGAAACTTTAAGAACATAAATGTAAACTAAGAAGTGTCTACTATTAATGCTATATAGCAGTTTTTATAATACTGTTAGTAATTTTTTAATAATTAATTTTTTCTGAGATCATGCCAAATCGAGCGTCGAACAAAAGGGGTACCAAAATCGACATAGCTACAGAGTATGCGCTGCATGCGCATGTAACTACAGCGCATGCACGTGACCACAATACATGCCATGTCGCCACATTTCGTCCGTATGACAGATCTTGGCAGATATTTTAACTTCCATAAATATTTTAACCACCAAATGAACTATAATGAACTATAATATCTTTAGAAAGATGCAAAAACGCGTCAAATGAGTCAGCAATATCATATGCCGCAATATATTTATAAATATAAGTAAACAATTTATTTAAAAAATAGGCGGTTTATTAAATAATAATAAATTATATAAAATTACATAATAAAGTAATTATGTGATTAAAAAATCATAAATAAAATAGTTAAATTATCTTGTGCGTTAAAGCATTTATCACATGTTAACAGAATGTGAGTAATTACTTTAGTCTTTAAATATAAAATTAATTTATTATGATTGCACTTTGATAAAATTTTCAAAACTAAAAAAACGAATATAAATTATTGGCAAAAGTCACAAATAAAAGAATCATTTTCTACACCAGAACATTCAGTATGTGCCCATTGTTCACAGGACATACATTGAATCCACTCTTCTCCATCGATGTCTTTAGAATAAAGTGTATTGCAAAAAATGCACGTTGTATCATTGTTTATACAATTTATTGATGTACTGAACCCATCATCAGATGAAGTTTCTATAGATGGAATATCATTCTTATTAATATCTCTGTCAGCAAATTGATCTGAATTTTGACAACGTGAATTATAATTTGTTCCTTGATTTCTTCCTCGACCTTTTCTTTCATTACATTCTTGTTCTTTCTTAATTTTTGTCTCTGCTAATTTTTCTTTATATGTATATGATGTAATAATCTCTGCTTCAGACGGTTTACGGCCTCTAGTCGAAACTTTTCGTCGCTTTGGAGGTACTGAAATAATTTCAAATGGAGAAATGTTATGTGATGTAGATGGTTATGGTTCAGTACATATTTGAGAAGGTTTATCTAGTATATTAGTGTCAGAATTTTCATTAGGTACAAATATTGGAAGCTGGAGACGAAACAAGAACATTTTCTTCCTGTACTTCTTCTTGTACTTCTTAAGTCTCTAAATAATCCGCATCGCAAAAAATGTTGCGATTTAGGAGGTATATTCCTGTTGCTTTAAAGCCATTGATAGCAATTTCAGCAGTTTGACACTTGATGTAAGCACGGCCAAGTAGCTCTATAATATCATATTGAGTAACCGGATTTCCTGTTGTACGTGTCCATATTCGAATTTCTTCCGAGTAGTATGTTTTTAATGGGCCCATAAAAGATCTATCCAGTGGCTGAAGTTTGTGTGTTGTATGTGGAGGAAATGAAATTATTTTTATAAAATATTCTGAAGTAAGGTTTATTAAATCAATATTTTTTGTATGACTATAATGGCCATCAAGTAATAATAAAATGGGCTTATTTTTATTTGGATTAGTTTTGTCAATAAAATGTTTAAACCATTGAGTAAATAAATTAGTTTGTACCCATCCTGATGGATGTGCGACACCGATTGAGCCAGAAGGAGCACCTTTCATTAATGCGTTTGTTATATTTTTCCGAGGAAATATAATCATTGGGGAAACAAATATTCCAGCAGCATTCATCGCGCAAATGATTGTTATTAAAGATCCTCTTTCTGCTGATGTTACCATACTAATTTGACACTTACCCTTTCGCCCAATAATTTGAGGTATTTTACTTGGAACAACAGTCAAACCAGTCTCATCAACATTAAAAATACGATCTGATAGGTAATTATGTTCTTCAAATGCAGCGTCCAATAAATCAAAAAATTTTTGTACACTTGCTTTATTAAATCCTTCTTTTCTGGCAAAAGATGTTTTTTCAGGTTTTCGAATTGATAAATTAGGATGTCTCTTTAAAAATGAAAAGAGCCATTTTTTGCCAGCCATTATATCATTAAAAAGATGCTTAATATTGTTTTTAATGGCTAACTGTAATGCCATTCTGTGTAAGTCTTTCCTTGTTAGACCATAAAAATGTGATTCCATTATTAGACAATATTGTACAAGCTCCTCTTCTAATTTAGCATCAAATACAGGAGGTCTCCCGAGTTTACAAGAAGCAGCCTCTTCGGGAGAACTATATTTTTCACTAGCTAATCGTCGTAAAGTTCTTTGTGGCACGTTCATCTGTTTAGATGCTTTCAACCATCCCATTTTCTTATTACGGACAATAGCTATTGCTTTTGCCATATCTTCGGGATTCCATTGTCGAACTTTTTTCCCTTTAGTATGACATGGAGGTATATTTTCCTTTATAGAAGCCATCTAAAATTGTACAAATTAATATATATTTATAGATTTTTCGAATTCTTTCCACTTCTCTATGTAATTGGGGCTGCATTCCGTTATTCACTGCAAGTACTGAAAATCTGTAGTTCATGTTACGTACCATAGATTTTTAGTACTCGCAATGAATAACGGAATGTAGCCTGATTATGCCATAGGGAGAAAAAAACTGATCCATTGAAGGTTATGAATAATATTTTACAATAAAGTGAAAGATAATTACGGAATAATTAGATATGCTATAATGAAAAGGGCTTTGTCTACAATCTAGTGGGAGGAAATGAAAGGGCGAGGTCGTTTTAATTTAATTAATAAGAGCGAGAACGATCTTCGCTAACATTTAAACTTTATTATAAAACAGTCAATATAAAAATATAACTTATTGTGTAACCGGAATACATTTTTAGAGAGTCAGGCGATTTGTGCAAGGGAATTTACGTGTAAGTGGGTGAAAGAGCACGGGTGGAGCGGAAGTAAGATAAGGTTTTATGGGTGAATTTCATCTATGGTTATTGTGGAAGGGGGGAAAAGATTAAAAAAGAATCGGACGGGCTGTAATATTCTTTCGATCTTATGGGCGCGAACTTTTAATAAATGCTCCGTTTCCGCTTTATCTAATTCTTCTCCTTTATCGGAGTCATCGACCAGTATCCGACCGGAATCCTACCTCCAACTCCTTCCTCGAACTCCTCAACTCCTCGGGTCACTCCCACTTATCTCTTTTAGGGAAAGGATAGGATGATTGATACTCTTTTCTTTAATGAGATAATAAACTTGCTTTTATTATTAACACTGATTCTACACTCGGTTCAACAAACTAATTCGCTTTATCACAATTCACAATTTCACGACTCTCAGACACATGTCTCGCTCACATGCCGATTCTCAAGAGAGAGGATATCGGGCATTAACATTCTAGATCCTAAGATCGAAATCACATATCTAAATAAATAAAATTGTAGTTACCTTATTTGCATAAATGTTTTATTGCATTATTTCTTACCAATTGTACGTTGATAGAATGATATCCTTTTCTATTTACATAGTTATGTTCAGGATAATTTGCATCTTCTTTTGGAGGTGGAAATATTGCTACATGAGTGCAATCTATACATCCAATTGTTCCGGGAAAGCCCTTTTTTAACCAAAACCTTTATAAAATAAATAGTAGTTATATATAGTAGCATTATAATTCAAATTACAATGTCATTTTTCTGCATATATAGATTATATACACTACTTGTTACGTAATTGTTGTAACTCCTGTATGTTATTAGGAAAGTGTACCCAAGTATTAAATACCTCTAGTAAGTTCAGAATATTAATTATGTTATGAATACATCGGCTGACCGATGTTTGATTGATACGCATATGAACATTACTTCCAATGCAATTTTGATAATTTCCCGACGCATAAAAACGTAACGCAGTTAAAACCTTAAAGTAAATCACATTTTTTTATTACAATCAATTTTTATTCTGCATGTTTCGTTTAAACTCACCTGTACAGTAGCATTTAAAGCTGAAGATTGTGATGGTACTGCTGAATGTTCTTCTACAATATTTATCAATCTGTTTGTAGTATCTTTTCTTAATCGAAAGAGCTTAATAAATTGTCGTTCTGATAATTGAAATAGATCATCATATTTTAGTTGAAATCGCGGCCTTTCGTCATATTCATAAAGATTTTCTAATTGATTGGCGATGTGATTCTGAAGGGCAATTTGATATGCCATATTCATCATGTGGCTGTATTCCGAAATTGACTGTCAGTTAAACGTTCAAAAACCGCATTTATTACTATATTTATCGTACATGACGTGCATATCGCATGGTTGTACCCACTCGATACCAAGGGTTCGATATTTTATTGCATACGAACAATCTTATACCATTCGAGATGATTGAAGAATACGAATTTCGATATCGTAAGGTAAAAGTCCCTATTATGAGACACATTTTCAGGTTGGTCAAAGATTGCCGCTATTATAAAATCTATTTTAGTGAAAAATACAATTTAAATTGTATTATACAATTATTTTATGATTATTTGATAAATATTGCTAGTTTTTAATGAATTCTTAAGTTTAAATAGAAATATCCTTTTACGAGAGAGACCTCTATGGTCCTATTTATGAGACACTTGAAAAGTATATGGCCCCAGTGTCTCATGATGAAGATCCCTATTTTTGAGACAGTAAAAAAATCAACAAGACTCATTTTATATTAACAATTTATTAATTTCAAATCACTATACTCATAAAAAAGGTAATAAACTTGAATTTGGAACAACAAATGAATAAATTTTTCATAAATTATATGACTAATAAATACAAATTATCAAAGTATTTAATTTATTTTTCTTCTTTTATTTTCTTTTGCAGCTCTTTTACTTTTTCCATCAGTTTTTTTCTTTTCTTCTTGCAACCTCTTTTTATTTTTTTTGTTTTTCTTCTTTTAACGTTTTCCTTTTCTAATTGATGCTGGTACCATTCATCGGAGGTCCCCACGGAAGGTAATTTTGACTTCCCACTTTTTTCAATTCTAACTCTTTTTTTGGGGGGGTAAATATTCCAACGGTAAAGTAAATACTTCCTTCAAAGGTTTTTTAAGTGTCGATACTTCACTTAAAACAAAAAACATGTCTTGCAATTGTAAAATTTTTACTAAAAATATTTCATAAAAAATCATTTGACGCTACCTTTGTCAACAGTTATTGATGGAAGTTCATTATTGTTATTGTCTTCAATGAGTTCTGAAAAAAAGTCACATTTATTGTTAAAATTTGAGGAACATGAAAATATCAAGTAGATATTAACATATCTGTCTCGTCTGATGACTTTCAGTGAATGCAGGGCTAATAACTGTATGTTGTGTTTCAGTCTCGTCGTGTTGTAAAGATACATTAGAATGATTATTGAGAGAAATTGTCTGATCAACAGAAGTATGTTGATTTAAATCTGTATGAGTGGACAGTGAATCATTATTACTATCAATTGATGGTTCTTGATGACTTAGTTGATCAAGTTCACATAAGAATTCTAAAATTTGTCCATCATTATCAAGAGGAGTACGTTGTTCGCAATTAACCGCATTAGAATGATTGTCCTCGATAATAATCACAGGTTGTGGTACTTGTTCTGTATCTATTGAGTCAATTGTAATAAAATGTGTAGACAATTCTTGATCATTCGTAGAGAGATCATTTATAGAAGAATTAGTATCAGTATTTATATCGCTGGATGAATCAGGTTGATAACCGTTAAACAGTTTTTCTGCATCACTTTGCAAATGATGATTAATTCATTCAAAATTTAATACACTAGCGTACGAAATTTCGATCATGTAGATATGCATCTGTATTCATCCAGCCGTTCGCACATAGCATTAGCAGTCTCGAAACTTCAGACAATACACGATGCGTAAATGTCATAGCGTGTTCCTGGCAAAGCCGAGTGTTAATCGAATACTTAACGTTTTACTCACTGCATGTTGCACACTATGGAACTTTTTAGGATGTCCCTTGGTACGTGACGAAATGTAACCTCATTCCAATAAAGGTGGTATGCTCGCACTGTTATCCGAAGATTTTGTTCTCATTTATTTTTATATAATAATATAGACTGAGTTCAAAATAGAGTTCACTCTCGATTGCAGAGCACGTATTCAGCAATGCCGCAATCCGAAATATATTGACGCAGGCCATGCTAATTATCGCACGATCATTATGTACGGATCCCAATGGGCATGTTGTGACTTACTATTTGATGGTTGGACCTCGAGAGCTATTGGGTGATCTCCTGGAACTCACGGTGTAAAACTTGTAGAACCGAGATTGTAAACTGGAGTGGCGAATAGACTGGAGTAGCAGTAGATTGGCGTAGCAAGCAAGTAGTCGTGCTCAAAATGTTGTGGTATATAGGAATCTTTTAGCGGATGGATTTCTTATGGGATGGTTCAAGTTGATTGGTTTTAAGGTTTTGGTTAGTAGAATTGTTTATTTCGTTTCGTTATTGTTTATAGGGCAGTAGTAGGCAGCAGTTTGTAGGGCGTGATTTTTCTACGATCATCTATTGGCAAGTTTGGATCTTCACTTGCCCGCTCTGTTTCCTGAAGAGGGGGCAAGGTAAATTTCGTGGCATCTTCCAGAAATATTGTTTCATTTATTTTTTTTATTTGTCGGCGATTTCTCTTTTATTAGAGGCTGCGGGAAACACGCATGCACATGTTTGGAGATCGATAAAGCATGCTTCTGTCTTTCAGAATTGGTCATTATTGGGTACTCCAATAAAGGTTTATGAATTCATGCTTCCTAGCATATGTTGACACGACTTTGCAGGACCCGCTGACCCATATTAATGTTTAAAGAGTGTTTTGTTTTAGGTAATTCATTTGTTACATTTAGAATCTATGGCATATTTTGGTACCGATTTGTTTACGTGTGGACCAGATAAGACCGACAAAATCGTGCTCTTATTTAGTTTCCTTTGTCTAAGTTTCTTCTGAAAGGTTCCTCTTGACATATTTATACGAGATAAGCAATATATAAAAAAAAAGGAAAACTCTATCGGGCTTATTGCCCGCTTGCCGATAGGTGATCGTTAACGCTCGAGTTCTATCCGCTTCTTATCCTAATAGATTATTTTATTAGTCGTTCTTGAAAGGAGGAAATCGTGGAGTCCTCAGGGCATAACACCCCCGTCTTAGACAAATGTTGGAGGTGTATAAGCACAACATTTGCAGAATAAAAGGAATTAAGAAACGATTTCCTCTTTTCGGTGCTCGACAACTTAGTCGCCAGTCTTTTAAAAGATTTATACTCGAGTTTTTGCTCAGGTGAGTGTCTCTTTGTCTTAAAGAAAGAGGAAAGAAAAAGGCGACCACCAAAACCCCTTCCTTGGTTCTTTCGTCTTCCTTATTTTATTTTACAAATGTTTACTTATCTTCTTATTCGCAAAATACGAGAAAGATTACATATACAATATGTGCTTAATGTATTAAGTAATGGGCTATAATTGAATTGTTGTCGTAAGCGGTTTTTCTTTGGTGTGTGTGCATGTGTGCGTGCGTGCGTGCGCGCGCGTGCGTGCGGGTGTGTACATATGTATATATATATATATACGTATGTTTTATTTATGAATTTTCTTAGCGCAAGCACGAGGTTAATTTTATTTCGTGGTATCTTTTCTTTCTTTCAATGCGAAAATAATTATGTCTCGAGCATACGAATACATGTTGATGATCACATGAATGTCAGGCATGATTCGTTTGTCCTCCCTTTTTTTTTCTTTTTTTTTTTTGACAATTTTAGTGAGAATGAGTTTCCTTTATTTGGCGACGGGCGACCGCTGAGCTTATCTTCAGTTTGGTTGTGCCTTGCGAGCATACTGGTATTTTCCAATGCAGTCTTTGCATCGGTTTATAAAGTTCTACATTAACACTCCTAACATTAATCACTCCTTTTATTTTTATTTTACATTTCGTCGGGATTCTTATAGAATAAATTAAGGGGAATAGCGAGTGCAAAATTAAGTTTATTTGCGCTAACACTGACTTTCTTTTCTTTTATATAAATTAAATAAAAATTAAAAAAAACAAAGAATAAGTCACCTGATTGTCGAGGCCGACTGAACTGAGTTCCGACGCACCGCCACTTCTCTTTGGGACATCTGAACATGAGAGATAAATCCTCGCGAATTAGAAATTTTAATAGCGTTGAAAAACGCTCCTGTATGTTGCATTCGAAGAATGTCTCTATTTTCTTTGATGGACACAAACTCCGCCGTCTCTGTCACGCCAGAGACACGCTTATCGGCCAAATAAACTTAATAAACTTATCAGTAGCATAGTAAGGCGGGTTTTAACCCGCTCCGAAGAGGGTGCGGGGCAGGGGGGAGGGGGTACTCCAGGACGAGAGGGTATGATGTCACGCGGGGAGGGGGAATCCATTTAATTACTTAATTAACAATTAATTTAGATAATCTAATTAAATAAAATTCTATTAATTAATTAGATTATTAACAATCTGTTTACATAATTTAACAAATTGAAATTCTATTAATTTATAACTTTGATTAGATATAATTTAAAAAAATGCCGCCGCGTGTTTTCTCTCTCTACGCATATACCTACCATTCTTTACGGAAGCGTTGTCTCTATGCGTATACCTACCATCTTTTCGGAGGCGTTATCTCTCTCTATGCGTATACCTACTATCTTTTCGGAGGCGTTATCTCTCGCATTGTACTCTATTAGCTCTATTTATATTATTGACTCTTACTTAAAGAGAGGGGAGAACTCGTTCCAACAGGAACGTGCAGGTCTCGAAGTGATAAAGCGAGTGATAAAATATATTTTAGGAGGAAAGAGACAGAGATTATATTTTTGTTTTATTTTAATAACTTGAGGAAAAATCGCGCGAAGGGAGTAAAGAATCGCAAACATTAAATAATTTATAATAATAAACATGTAATGTTTAATTTTTTTATTCAAATTTTTTTACAATAATAAAAAATTAGTTTTTTAATTTAAAGAAAAATATTAATTTTGCAAATTTAAAAATTCCAGTTTTCAGGCACATATACTTTTTCTCCGATTAAGATCGCTAAAAATTCAGGACATCTTCGTCCCCACCCTATATCGTCTCCTGGGCGTCTCGCTCTATGCGACGCCAGTATCATGCCCATTTGCGGTCCTCGAAATTAAAGAACCCCTTTATTTTGATTTGTGCGCGACATAACCACTACAAAAAAAAAAAAAATAACATATAGACGTTAAAACGTATTGCACAATACAAATTATATAAATATAAGCTTACCCTCTTTCTTCGAACCCGACAAAAACAGCCCGTGAAATCCACGTCGCTGCCACGTAGGTAAGCAACATAGAATCCTCGTGGATTTTCGAGGATATCCGCTCATGAACGGTAGTCGAATCTACGTGGATGCAATCATCGATTCAAAGTAGAAACTACGTGAAAATGTCGCAAACTTTCGAAACATATCCTCGTGGTATCCATGTCAATTCTTCTCTTAGAATCGATCCTTTTTTTATATGTTAGGTTTTAATTTAAAAATAAAGAATAACAGTAATATAGAAAAGTACTTTTATTAATTTCTTACAAAAAATACATAATAAAATGTAAAAAAACTTGTTAATTTACATTGGATCATTCTTATACATGTACCATGTACAAACACACATCGATGTTAATAATTTATATTATAATATAAAACAAAAATTCGTTTGCTATTTTATGTCAAACTCTTTTTTGGATCTTTGTTAATTAATTATTTATTGTCGTTTTAAATAAAAAAATGAAAACTCTTTGAATAGATTAACTTAGAATAAATTCTCGAAGTAACATATAAACGTAATAAACAAAAAATATTGTTAAAAAATATATCAAATTTAGAATTCCATGTTTGATATCTATTCATTTTCGTCACTTTCCAAGTGTTCGTCTTGTTGCTTTTTCTTCTCTTCGTTTGCAAGACGCTTTTTTGCATCCTTTAACCAATTTGCAATATGATTGTTTGCAGTCTCCCTATTGTACAAAAAATTATGGCCCCTATTTATATTTTCTTGTGCATGCTTCTTCAGAGCAGCTGTAAACAAAAAATAGCATAAACTATAAATTAAATATGTTAAATATGTTACGTTATGCAAACATAAAATTTATAAATTAATTTATATTTATATAATATTAATAATAGAAAATAACGTGTAATAATGTGTTAGATCCATTGTACTATAAACAAATAATTAAATGTAAAACTAAAATATACATTATAATACTATATTGTGAAAACAGGAGGACAGTGTATTACACGTATATTGTAAATCTCACCAATGACAAGACCATAAGACATTGTATTTAGAAATTTTTTTTTCTTAATTGTTACTCCTTCTCTATTTGTTCCCTTCAAATTAAAATTTACTGCGACTTTGTTTGTCATTAACTTGCGCATAACGCAATATACAGAGTTTTTTAAATCTTCTCTGCCATGCTCTACTAGCAGTCGAATCTATAACAGATGAAAATGTGATATGGAAAGGCAGTCACTGTAATGGCAGTCACTGTAAATTTTCAATACAAGAAAGAGGGAAAATTTTATTTTTACCATTATTAACTTTTTCTCTTCGTCCAAATTAAAATTTTCCCATTCGTAGAATGCCTCCATAGAAGTCAATGGAAGGATCGGAATTCCAATAGAATTTTCAGATGTTTCCTCAGGATGACATGTTGCATAAATTTTTGTAATAGTGACATGAGGTCTATCAATACGACTTCGCAAATCACTTATAGCAGCGATTATCGTTCTTTCGTTAAAACCACCTATTTTGTAGAAAAATGATTGTCACAACATAGAAAGAAAAAAAAGAACTTATTAATAGCCAATATCCATATATAAAAAAGGCATTTTTATTAAATTGACGAAGCAATTTAATAATTTTTTGATGCTAAGAAGCATCCTACCCACCAGGTAGGCCAAAGAAGAGAGGATGTCTACTATAACTGAGCCTCTACGAACCAAATATTTAAGGTGTTCTTTACCTCTCAAGCTGGAGTCCAAGATTATTTCGAGAAATTTCACTGAGTTAACTTTAGGGATCACTTTAGGAATTCCAAAAATTTTATATGTATTTATCGTTGCAATTCTTTATACCTGATCATCTTCTGCTTTTCTTTTTTTAGGTGTTTCGATAGCCTTGATTAAATATATTAAAAACATCTTTCCGTCTTTACGTTTAATATCCTTTATATCATTTAATATTATAATTAAAAATATGTATAAATTTAAATAAAAATTAAATATTTTTTAATAAAATGAAATATTTACTGCAACAAATATTTTAATTATAATTTTGAAATATTGCGTTTAATCAAAACATAACGTGTAATTTTTAACAGACGAGAAATTATCAATAAAATTACATTTATTTTATTCAATATTATTTATATAGAACATCCAAAACATATTAAACTGTAATATTTTTTTAAATTTAGATTCTATTCAGCCTAAGTTTAAATTTCAAGCTTAAATGGGATTTTTCTGGGGAAAGATCTAATCTTCTATATTTTAGAAAGAGTGAAATTTGATATAAGGAAAGTTGAACTGATTTATAGGCATCCAAAGGGTTTTTGGAAGTCGAATAGATCATAATATCGTCAGCATAAAGGAGGATTTGTGAATCTTGGTGTAAACACTTGGTAATGTCTTTGAGGTAAATGTCGAAGAGTAAGGGACTAAGAATGGATCCCTGTGGAGTACCTTTATGTGATAAATAAGAGCCGTGCTTGGTACCTTCAACCACAAAATGAAGTAATCTAGAAGACATAAGATTAAGAATAAACATTCTAATACGCGCTGGAATACCGATATTAGCGAGATCTTCGATTAATATGTTAGGAATGACATTATCGAAAGCTCCTTTGATGTCTAGAAAGGCACTGACTGTGTGAGATTTGTTAACGAAACCTTTATAGATATCGCTTACTAAAATTATTAAGCTGTCGATGCAAGATCTATCAGGTCTGAATCCTAGTTGGGTGTCAGGGATAGTATGCTGGGATTCAACATGCCACTGAATGCGATTGTAAAGCATTTCTTCCATAAATTTTAGGAAGCAAGACAATAAAGAGATGGGGCGTAGGCCACCACCGCCCGGTTTGGGGATAAGAACAACTAACGAATGCCTCCATTGAGTAGGGAAATTGCCATGAAAGAGAATATAGTTGTATATTTTTAAGAGAAGGATGCGGTATTCTTGCGGTAAAGCAGAAATGACTTCAAAATCGATTTGGTCAATGCCAGGAGCTGATTTGAGTTTCATATTTTGAATGGCAGTCCAGTTCAAATTCTGAGAAAGGTTTTTCTAAGTTTTAATTAATATTTGAGAGATTCTTATCCCCAAACTTCCACTTCGATTAATTGGTATAAGGAATACCAAAGTTGATGTGGACAGGAGGGTGGGGATAGTTTTGCGATGGATTCTTGCGCGAGTTGAGAATATAGGTTCGAGTCAGGATCAATAGAGGATTTAGATATTTTTTTCCTTTTGAAATGTTTAATAAGTGATCAGATTTCAGCCGTAGGAGTTTTATAGTCAAGTTGCGAACAGAATGTTTTCCAGCCGAGTTTTTTTTGTTTTTTAAGGATTTTGGAGCATTTTGATCTGATGCTTTTGTATGCTAAGAAATTAGCAGGAGTAGGTTGCATGATGTAATTGCGAGTGATTCTTTTGCGCTCTTCTATAGCACGCTGACAAGTGTCATTCCACTAAGGAGGGGAAGATGGTTTTTTGTTTAAAGAGCGGCTTCTAGGAAGACGTGAATCTGCGGGGAAGAAAGAATATAGAAGGAGTTTTATATGAGATTCTAATAATTGATATGCTTCTAAGAGGTTTTCAGGTAGCGTATTATTGAAGTTATTAAAACTATTGCGCAAGATAAATTGTAGATGGTTTAGTTCTTTTTTGCCAATTTTAGTTTATATAGGAACTTGTTCCTGGAGTGGAAACTGCCTCCAATGATGGTAATGATAGAAAAATGATCACTGCCAGCAGCATCAACACAAGTACGAGAGGAGCATTGAGAAGCAAGTCTGTTAGAAGCAAGTGTTAAGTCGATGACTGAGCGTCTAGCATTGGGATGAAGGATGATAGTAGGAAGCTTATCATTAAGAATAACCAGATCGTGAGTGTCAATGACCTGAGCTAAGATTCTACCTGCTGGGTCCTCGTATTCGCAACCCCACTAGGAGTGATGCGCGTTGAAATCTCCAGAGAAAATAACTTTTTTATATTTGTTGAGCATAGCTGAATATAGTTGATCTATAGCCGTAAGCGGAGTATATTGATTGGGGTGTCGATAGATGTTGTTAATAACAATAGGTCCATTGTCGCAATGCAACACAATGCCTAAGGCTTCAAATGTGGTGTGATCAAAAGCATTGAGATTTAGAGTGGAAAAAGCGAGGTTATCTCTAACTAAGATACAAATACCTCGTTGATTAGACACAGTGATGTCTTTCCTAATAGTTTTAAAACCGTTGATGTTGAAAAAGTTGTGAGACCATAGAAGGGACTCCTGTATACACATAACATCGTATTCGTTCGCAAAGGCTTGCAACTGTGGGAGCTTTCCTCTAATACCACGACAGTTCCATTGTAGAATTTAAACGCCATCTGAAAGATTCATGATCTAATTATTTGTACGATCGTTATTATTGTAGAGGAGAGAGTGTTGTTTAGGAGACGTCATAATTTAATGGCTCAGCAAGTTGAACTAGATTGTAGATAGATTCAATGTTTTTAGAAAGCAAAGCAATCGCGTTATTAAGTGACGTAATATCGATATTATTCGGCGAGGTGTTATAGTTAGTAATGTAGTTGTCGTTTTCATTACAAGTTAAGTTGAGACTATTATAAGAATTGTTATAACCAATCCCATTATTTGTCGTGTGAGGGGAACGACCGTTAGGAGAGTTCAAGAGGTTATAGTGGGCATTAAAATTCTTTTGTTTAGAGGGTGATTTATAAGGGTGAGGAGAAACTTTATCTCGCGAACGGGAGATGATCTGTGAGTGTGTTAGATTATAATTACTATGAGTTCCACGAAGGGGGGGATAACCAGAGAGAGTGTTTTCAGATGCGTATTCTGAATTACTAAGTGAGTTAAGCAACGAGTAGCGGTTATTAAGAGATAAATTGTGCAGATTATGATTGCTGATATTGTAATTGTTATTATGATTATGATTATGATTGTTAATACTACTGCTCATTCTGTCCGAGTTTAACAATGGAAAATTGATAAAGTCATAATTAATGTCTTTAGGAGCAGTAGTATTTTGAAGGATTTTGCGCCTGGCGTCAATAAGGGGAATATTTTCAGTTGTAGCAAGGGAAAGGATAAGTTTATGTCTGACAATTAGGGGGCAGTCATGGGAAGTGGCTAAGTGTTCACCGCGACAATTAATGCAACAAGGATTGTTGTTTTTTTRAGGACAAGAAGAGGAAGAGTCATGGGTGTCCCCCCCGCAAAAGATACACCTAGGCTTCCCGCGACAATTCTTGCTAATATGACCTACTCTGTAGCAAGCAAAGCAAATTTTAATTTTAGCAATATATGGAGAGACCTCAGATCGATTGCGGCAAATAAAAACGTATTTGGGAAGGATTTGTCCAGCGAATTTTAAGCAAACTGTGCGAGATGGAATGTATTTAATCTCACCGTTAATTTTCATGCATCTGTTTAAGCACTTAGCTTCTACTACTTTGAAGGGGGAATCTAGAAAATGAAGAATATCAGCCTCTTCAAGGTATTGTGGAATGTCGCGAACAATACCAGATCTGATGGTTCTATATAAAGGAACAAATGTTTTAAGTTTATGCTTTACAAGATTGGGATCTAGTATTAACTTATTGGCAGCTTCGGCCGATTTCATTTCAACAAGAACTTTACCCCTGCCGATTCTTTTAATTTCTTTAATGTTAGCGTATGCTAGGTGTGACAGTTCTACTAATCAGAAGAGGATGGGTAGGGCCCGAGGGCGCCTCGTCAGCAGTCGAATACACATGAATGAGATATGGTGGGGAATCCGAGGTCGAGTATAAGATTGTGGATTTATCATGCGGATTGTTCAAGGAATCTCCCAAAGCGTTACTTACGTCACTACTTGGTTTTTTAGCTTTGTTACCTCCTGAGTTTTCTGTTTTGGATTGCGATGATAGCCTTTTGCAGCTTGCAGTGTCGGAATCGTTATCAATTTCCATAGGGAAGTTTGCCCTGTAGATGTCTTGAACGCTTGTGTTAATTAGAGTAGGTGGAGGGTTGAGAAATAATTGGATTAATATTTGGACTTACGTGAAATGAAGTGGACGTATTATTAGAAACAGCACAATCGTCTTTGGGTACGGGAGTCGAAGATATGATATCACACATAGCGTTAGATGCTGGCATAACGTTAATATCTGTAAGGTTATCTTTTGATATTGCAGTCGATGATGTTAACGCTGTAGCTACGGCGTCGACATGTGAAGTCGGTGAAGCACTATTAGTATAATGAACGTCTCTTACAAATTGTTCAAATTGCGTTGCTGGGATAGAAACAAGCGAAGGAGTAGGAGAAGGCATAACTTTGGATCCGTTAGGAATCGGGTTAGGAACAAAGGAATTACGGGGCGGGGGAAGAGAGGATCCTCCCCCCTATTGTCTTTAGCAGAGGCCGAAGCCTCTCGGCTCATGCCGGTCACCAGAAAAAAGTGTAATCAAAAGAACTCGCGTTAAAATGTAGGCTAATTAAACAAAGTAGAAAGACACATCATCGTTGTTTTTATACTAGCCTCCTGTAGGTTGGAGTAGATGTCCATCATACAAATGCCTAATTTCTGTCAGATGTGATATGTCCCGTTATTACAAAGATTTCACATCTTTCCTCTGATTGCATTCTACCCGAAGGCATGTCTTTAACAAAAAACATAACTTCTTCAGATAGATGACTTATCAGAGTATAGAACCTAGTCCTATCTATCCCAAACTGTTAAACTATACACTCACACTTACAATCGTTTGTATATTACATTCTTACTTATTATAATCGCTTTTATAATTATCTGATATAATCGCTGTTTTCTTAAATCTCAGAAAACGAAAAATCGATATACTGACTGTTTTGTTTTTCATTTTATTGTTATGCCCGGGAGTATAATTTCCTTGGAAATTTCGCACTTACTCACTCGCTCGCGGACGCGATGCTCGCGGAGTAAAAGAAGCACAACACCGAATTTCTCAACACAGAACTCTTTATTTTAATATTATACAGCGCAGGACCAAGCGTCCGACTCGGTCGATCCAAACTTACAACATTCGCGACTCTCGTCGCCCGGGAACACCGATCTTCATCTTGCTCCGGCGTTCGGCAATCAGCACAATATACAGGGTCAGGCGTAACACTGCCCCCCTCTTTCTAATGATTGTCGTCCCGACAATCGTTGCAGAAACAATTTTGACGACTCCAAGACGACTTCCTTGTCCTACCCTGCGCCGCAGCGACAGGTTACTGGACATTATCCTCGAGAAGAGTTGGATCGCGAATTTTCTTGATTCTTCTCTTGAGCCTTGCATATTTGATTCTTCTTTCTTCGGACTTGGGGAGGAAAATTAGCTTTTCCAAGGTACCTTGCCCCAAGTCCCTACCTCGGCATTTGCCAACGTCCCGCGGAAAAACCTGGATCAAAAACCGCGGACGAGGTAGTCTTCTTAAAAAAAAACCTGTACGTGCTCTCTTTCTCTCTCCTGAACGCTGAAATCGCAACTTCGTTGATCCTCCTCTAAGCTGACAGTACGACAACGACATCGGTCCGCTTCACGACTCCCCTGAATCCGTACTCTAACTTCAAAATAATTAAGCGTAGACCATGTTAACATTAAATTATTATTTAAGATTGATACAGTTTTTTTTCTAAAATTTATTTTTTAAAATCTTTTAATTTATTTTTCTCTGTACAAAATGCGCTAATCTATCCGCGTGTACAATTTTATTTTTGCTTTGGTTCGATTTACAAATACAGTAAACCACATAATTGAGTTTTCTAACAATAAAGTATGGGCTCTCCCAACTACTCTGTAACTTAGGGGTTTTTCCCTTTTTTCTTCGAGGATTATAAAACCAAACCTTTTGTCCAACATCAAATTGTATCTTCCTAGCTTTTTATACCAAGTTTTGGTTTGAGAAGATTTAATATCCACTCGTTTCCTAACAACTTTATGAAGATCTTCTAATTTCTTTCTAACACGACTGACGCAATCTATTCGTATCCGATTCCTTTTCACCTGGAGGATTTCCTTGTAGAAGATCCATTGGAAGCCTAAGATCTCGTGCAAGATAAAGTTCTGCTGGAGTTACTCCAGTCGTTTCATGTTTGAAAGATCTATATGCCAACAAACACATGGGAATCCAACGATCCCAATCTTTCTGATTTTCACATATAAATTTAGCTAAATAATTTAAAATTGTTTGATGTTGCCGTTCCACTTGGCCGTCAGATTGCGGATGAAGAGCAGAAGCTCTGGTCTTCTTTATTCCAAATGCGCATGACAACTCACGAAAAACTTGTGATTCGAAATTTCTCCCCTGATCCGTGTGAACCTCCAAAGGAACTCCATGTCTAGACACTACTTGATTAAGAAAAGTTTCCGCTACCGTTCTTGCTCTAATATTCTTCAATGGAAAAGCTTCCATCCATTTAGTGAAACAATCAACCACAACTAACAAATATTTAAAATAATTAAGTAACAAATATTTATTTCCTGAAACCATTAACGGAAGTGGTCCGAGAATATCCATTTGAACTCTCTCGAATGGAGCTCCAACATTATAAATTTATAAAGGAGACTTTCCTTTCTCTGTTGGACCTCTCCTTGCAAGACAGACTTTACAAGATCTGCACCACTCTTCCACGTCCTGTTTACAGGATGCCCAATAAAATCTTTTCCGGATCTTTTCCAAAGTTTTATTGATTCCAAAATGTCCTTTGGAAGGAGAATCATGCACTTCTTCCAAAATTTGCTTGATTCGGGTTTTGGGAATAATCAATTGAATTACTATGCTCTTTAAATTTGGAGTTTCACCTTTTATAAAGAACTCCGCTCTGGATCTCTAAAGAATCCCAATAAGACCAGTAAACTTTTGCGGTTGTCCCCTTAGCTGCAATCTCTTGTCAAGCTGGCCGTTTACCAATCTCTTTTCCTAAGAAAAAAACTGAAATTTCCGGATCTTATAGCTGATCTTGACGCCAATCTATCAGATTGCTCTCCGCCAGGACCATTCGTGCGATAAGCTTTTCTTGTTTTTGTGCCTCCTTCATTTCTACCCTAGCGCAATATCGACATTGAGCACTTGCACATCGTCTGGACAACCCATCCGCATTTGCATGAAGCTTACCCTTTCGGTATATTACTTCAAATTCGTATTGTTGAAGTTTCTCCATCCAGCAAGCCAATTGTCCTTTTACATCTTTAAAAGATAGAAACCATTTCAAAGATGCATAATCGGTACGCACTAAAAACTTGCAACCGTACAAATAATGATGAAACGCCTTTATCGATTCGATGATAGATAATAATTCGCGTTTCGTCACACAATAATTTCTTTCTGCTCGATTAAGAACCCGACTAAAATAGGAGATGACTTTTTCAACCCCATCTTGTCTTTGCAACAAAACTGCTCCGATTCCAAAATTTGAAGCGTCTGTGTCGAGAACGAGCTCTTCCTCCTCTCTTGGTAAAGAAAGAATAGGCGAAGAAGTTAGAGCCCGCTTCAACTGATTAAACGCTTTCTCACACTGTTCATTCCAAACAAATTTTGTTTGGTTTTCAGTGAGGGCATAAAGCGGTTTTGCTAAGATAGAAAAACCTTTTACAAATCCACGATAATAAGAGCATAATCCTAAAAAACTTCGCAAATGTTTCTTATTTTGCGGAATTGGCCAGTTATTGACAGCAGTAATTTTATCATTATCCGTAGAAATTCCTTCAGATAAAATAACATGTCCCAAATATTTTACTTTTTGGCTAAATAAAATACATTTCTTAGGATTAACTTTTAAATTTACTTCTCGAAAACGTGATAATACTTTTTTTAAATTCTGAATCATTTCTTCAAAAGTTTTACCAAAAATAATTACATCATCAAGGTAAACAAATTTTTGAAATAAATTCTCGCAAAACTTGTCCATTACTCGCTCAAACGTTGCCGGAGTATTACACAATTCAAAAGCATTACTTTAAATTGCCGTAATCCATTTCCAATAGAAAATGCTGTTTTCTCTTTGTCTTCTGACTGAATTTTTACTTGCCAATATCTGCTTTTTAAATCTAAATTGGAATACCAAGCATTACCTGAGAATTGGTCGAAGATTTGTCGTCAATTCGGGGTAATGGATAGGAATCCTTTTTAGTTACAGCATTTAATTTTTGAAAATCAATACAAAACCTTATTGTACCATCCTTTTTCTTAACTAATACAGCGGCGACATCCATGGACTTTTAGATTCCTCTATAACACCTTGATTTTTCATGTCCTTTATTATTTTATTAACTTCCTCCCTCATATGTATAGGAATTCGTCGTGGTACCTGTTTTATAGGGGAAAAGTCTTGCAAATTAATCACATGCTCTCCTATCTCACAATATCCTGCAATAATTTCTTCCGAAAACACATCATGAAATTCATTAATAAATTCTGCACAAAGTTGTTTTTATGATTCATTTAAATTTTTCGAACTTTCCTCAAAAAGGTATTTAAGATTTGATGGAACTTCAAGAAAACTTTCCAAGCGACCACATTGAATTTCTTTTTATTCAGAGAAAATAGTTTTAAAAATATTTTCTAAATGAATTTTCTTAAGAAAATCTATTCCAAGAATACAACTATCATTAATATTTGCAACCAACATTGGAATCTCTACTATATATTTGCCAAGTCGAAACAAAAACTTTTTCTTTAACAACAACTTTTTCTCCTGTAGAATATTTCAAACTACAATTATTTAATTCAAATTTAACTTTATTCGATACAATTAAATTTCTGTTAACAATAGAAATATCAGAACTTGTATCAATCTTAAAAATACAACTTTCATTATCAACTTATATTATCAAGGTTATTTCAAGGTCTACTTCATTTTTTAAAATAGGAACCCCTATTTTTGACCCCAGATTCTGATAGTGCTTGAAATTCTGCGTTCGACCATATGAATTTTAGTAGGGGTCAAATGTCATTTCAARGTCATTTCAAGGTCAAAAAGAAAAAAAAATTATAAATAAATGCTGATTATAAACATAATTTGATTTTGACTTCAATTGATGATATTGCATGGTGAAAATTTTTCTCCTGTCAGCATTCCCCAGGAATAATGATTTTAACGTGGCAGAACTTTGTTTCCATCGGGGTGCTTGTTTATTGTGAGTCCTCTATTGCAGTGCTCGGAATTAAATGCACATTTTAGTCCGATTTCCGAAGCGCAGCCCAACCGTACTTTTCGGCAAATTATTATTATGGTTCCAGCATATTTGTTATCGCGACGCTCCTGAGGCACAGCGTCACGTGAGCGATCGGCGGCTCGGCCGTCGAGCTACGAGCGGTAGTGGGAGGACGGTGGGCTGCGCCTCGAAAATCGGGCTGAAATGTGCACCTGAAATGGACATCTTAACCGTCAGCGACGTCACGAATACGATGAAAATAATGCTCGCATTTTGACAGTCTTAGCAGCTGTACATCTTGATCATCAAATCAGCAGTCGCACAATTGAAAGGGAAATCGATATTCCACGAAGTACTGCTTTAAGAATTCTTAGAAATTTAAGATACCATGCATATCACTTAACTTTGGTTCAAGAATTAAGGCCAAACCATATTCAAATGCGAATTGAATTTTRYCAYTGGGCTTTAGCAAGGATACAACAAGATCCTGACTTTTTCAGGTATGTGCTTTTTTCTGATGAGGCTAAATTTTGCAGTGATGGACAACTTAATAGGCATAATTTCCACTACTGGTCAGATGAAAATCCGCACTGGTACAGAGCTGTAGATCATCAGAATAGATGGAGCCTTACGGTGTGGTGTGGCATAATAAATGGCTACTTAGTTAGACCTTATTTTTTTTAGGGTAATGTTAATAGAAACAGTTATTTAGAATTACTTCGAGAATTACTTTCCTCCTTTGATAAAACCTAGTAAACTCACAATCATAATCCACCTCTTTTCCTTTCTCTTCATCCTTTTCTAAAGGAAGCAGAAATTTCAATTCGCGCGCTTATTTGTAGTGAGCGACCGACCAGGAAATCCGACCCGCAGCCGTCAGGTAGCAAAGCGTTTCCGGCGTCAAAGAAAAAGCCTCGCGCGATGACTGTTAGACGAGGCCTACGCCGAGTACCTTCGTGGCCTAACGTCGCGAACTAATAATAATAATACTAATAATGACAATAATAGTAACAATAGTAATAATGACATTAATAATGATAATCACTCTAATATAGTAAGCGTGTCATCTCCTCCTCCTCCCTCTCCTCAGTTACCTTCCCCAAATCAACTTTCATCACCCCCACGTTCCCCTACACCCCCTTCTGTATAATCCGATTCTCCCCACTCCACATCAACACTAGGGTTACTCCCTTCCTCCTCCTCCTTCTATTCGCTCTTTCTCACCCCCCCTCTTATTCTCCAATCTCCTCTCCCGAGCCACCTCGTCCAATCTCCCCCGCGAATTCCACCTCAAGCGTGGAATTCATTAATGAAATTCACATTCCTTCTCCTCGTCCTCATCATTACTATCATTATGATCCTCACAAACCCTTAGATATCTTAATCCTCTAATTTCCACAACGCACCACTCCCCTTCCTTTTGGCTCGTATTCGATCGGGCCTACCGATTTGTCCGAAATCAGGACTATCATATCGGGTCAGGATCCAGATACAATTATTTCTTTTTTTCTTCCCATCTCTCCCTTTCCTCATGAAGTCTCTGTCCGCTTCTTTTATAATCTTTTCCCACCCTCAACAGCCATTATCCGTGAAATAGACTAACTCTACTTCCTGTCTGTATTCCCTCTCCTCTAATCATATACTTGCATATATACTACACACATACAGACACATCAACTGTAAAAAGGTACACTTACATTCTATACTCTTAGTTATAAATGATTATAATATTAATATTAACTGGCTCACAACGATCAAATCATATAAATGTTCAAAGCTAAGAGCCTAGCTGGATGATTGTAGCTAATAATAATTTATTTTAATATGTGATTTCGATAAGTGATTATTTTTATGTTATTACCTAATTAATGTCTAAATTACGATATTAAATGTTTTCATTATTTTTAAACCGCTCTATTTAATTTAAATACCCTCGTACCATCCTGTTTCCCTCGAAAAGATCGCACGTGGTCCGTTCCCTGGTCATATGGATTCAGTCCCTTGACCTAAAATTTAAAGGACCGACGAACGCACTGTTCCAGACGGTGTCACAGCGACCGTATGGTATGCTGACCCACATCTGGGACTTGAGACAAATGTGTTCAACTCGCAGCTCACATCATAGCGCGTTGACCTGCGAGAGAGACATCTAAAATCCTTCCATACCGTTCCTATTCCAAATTCCTTCTCTTTCAAATAAAGAAAATTAAAATCCTGGGATCTGGATGTAACACTTCGCCCGTCCAACAATTTGCTCGAACAATCAATTCGAACTGTATAAGAAATTCATTCAACGAGATATTTCCGTCGTAAGTATCGGGCTTTAATTTGATAGATCCCGCACGAAATAAACCGCACGGCTCGTCATAATCACGCGCATGCGCACCCACGCCATCCGCACTCGCATGCGCGACGCGATCACGCATGCCGCCGCGAGAATCAAGATTATCGGAAGGACTAATCTGTTCGGGTCCATCCGAAGCTTGCTGTAGCCGCTGTATCTCAGCATCACGCTGACGCAACGCCTTCACAAATTCCTGCTGCTCCTCTCGTAATTGCTGCTTCGCTCGTTAACGCTTGAAGCGAGGAGGCAAACGAAGCTTCTTGCGCATCCCCTGCGCTCGGTGTCTTTGCCATCTGCTCCGGAGTAGCCAGCCTTCGCTTCCTCGTGGCCATCATCGGCGTGCGATTCATCCCGACGAGCCCCCAAAATGTTACGCCCGGGAGTAGAATTTCCGTTCCTTGAAAATTTCGCACTCACGCGCAATTTTGTGTGT
>JANQDE010000111.1:30330-40968 GCA_037157785.1 Cephalotes varians | reverse complement strand
ATATAGTATATACATACAGTAAATACAATATAATGATGTTAATAAATCACTTATAAGATTGTAAAATGTTCTAATATAAAAATATTAGAAAAAAAGAACATGAAAAATAACTGATGTTATCARTTAYTTCRAGGAAATTTATTACRTAWAWTTCCCTGTGATGAGATCTGCTAGTCTTAGATTTATGCAATTATTTTAATTGTGATTGCGATCTTTGCGACATGCTCATTAACACCAACAATAATTAAAATTTTTTGAGTGTGGAGAAATTAATATGTTTTTAAAACATACGTTCTATGTTGAAAATTATGATGGATTCTCTTATGCAAACTATGTTTTTATGAAAAGTAAATAAATAAATAAATAAAAGAAGATTAAAAAAGTTGAAAAGTTATTACGTTTTTCTAGTTTCTTTATGAAATATTGCGAGTAAATAATAAATTTTTTTATTATTCGGTTGCAATAAAAATCTTATTTTACTTTTCTAATTCTTTCTAGAGGATGTTAATTTTATGCTAAAACTATTTATCAAGCAAAACATACAGATGTGATTCCTGAACTTTTGTCATCCCCCATTTTTTCCCCTTCATGAGAATCACCTTGTCGTGGTGAAGGGACCCAGCTATGTTAGCTGCTAAGATTCTCATGTTTGTGTTTCGCCACTCAGTACTCTCTCTCTCTCTCTCTCTCTCTCTCTCTCTCTCTTGCTCGCTCGCTCGCTCGCTCGCTCATTCACTCACTCACTCACTCACTCACTCACTCATTCATTCATTCACTCATTCAAAAGTGTATTTTCTACTTATTAGAATAAAATACGATTTTATTATTAATTATTTATTTCTAATTTTGTTGTAATAACTTTCATTGATGTACAAATTTATTATGTATTATTTTATTATGTACTAATTATTATTTATTATGTCGGATAATAAATAAATAATTAGTTAAAACAATGAGAACGTTAATGTAACGTGGAAATTATTTGCATACTTTTCTATATAAAAGTATGAACTTTAGTGTTCAATTACAAAATAATTATTTATTTTTCTATTAAATAAAAAATTTTTCGTACAGTTGTTGATTTAAAAGTGTGCGAATAATAATTATAAATCGCTTAACAATTTTTTTAGTTTAATATTTACTTGATTAATTATTTTATTTTTTAATACATTTTTTAATGTATTTTTATATATAATTTTTTTATACATTTTATTACTTATTCGTTAATTTATTTGCTTAATTGTAAATTAAAAACATAAAAAAAGAAAAAAGAAACGGGGCTGAACTTGTAATGTTCAGCACTCCAATCGTTCATATTATCTATTCGATCACATTCGATACTTGATACGGACTCATTTTTACGAACTGGGTACATAAATTACACGAAAATTTTAATAATTTCTCATAAATTATTGTGAAAGTTTATCATATTAATGAGAGCGGTATAATGTAACATTAAAAGTCATACAAGTTTTTGTCTAATCCATTTCGCTTGATATAGCACGGAAGAGAACCAAAAGCTCGTAGACATAGCACGGAAAAGAACCACAAAGTCGTGGATATTATCTACAGGATTCGTGAACGTAGCACGGAAGAGAATCACAAGGTCGTGGACATTATCTACAGGATTCGTGGACATAGCACGGAAGAGAACCATAAAATCGTGGACATTACCTACGCGATCGTGGACATTGGCTATATAGTTAATGTCCACGTTTTATGGACATAGAGGTGCTTCAAAATAAGGTAACAGCTAAATCGCGGCCTCTCAGGCTTCTCTCTAGCATAGAGATATTAGAATAGAGGGCAGAAAGTATACGGTTAGGCAGTAAGCGGAAGCGATATCGTGTGCGATAGAGAAGTTGCATTAGAGACCCCGGTTGTCTCTCTCGCACGTTAGCGCTGATTGGCTGTCGAAATGATATGCGTGAGCCACAGCCAATCAGCGCTAATGTGCGAGAGAGACAAGTGGGGCTCTTATTGCTACTTTTCTCTCTCTAGCACGATATCGCAGATTCCGCCCCCTTCTGTCCTCTAGCTCTCTGGTGAGCACTGACTGCACTCACTTTTCGGCAGACCAGGACTGAGGAAGGATCATTCCGCAGAGGTTCCGGCAATCCCGAGCAGAACCAGTTGTAAGCTACCACGGGAAAGTATTGCGGTAAGTCCCAAGTAATATACGGCCGATATCTCGTGAGCCACTAGAGAGAAAACGGAGATAATTTTGTAATTACTGGCGTACGGTGCGAAATGAACGTCCGAAAATTAAAGTATCGCTGTCACGAGGCTGGCCTGCCCTGCATGTTGCGGGGGGAGGGGGAGAATTCCTCTCGGAAATGGCTCTTCCGACAGTCATATTGCATATCTCCGAAACCATTTACGTTATATCCATGTCGAATCCATGAAATTTACGTGGATTATGTGGATGAACATTTATCCACAAAGTATCTACATGGATCTCACCACGTGGATACTTTCCACGTGGATGAAATCCACGTAGAATCTATCTCGATATTTCGAGGATGAAGTACTTCGATTTATCAAAGAAGTAAAAATACATGAAGACACATGATCTGACAAAATTTAGAGTCATTATTTAAAGAAAAAGGATTGTAAAAGCAGTTATTGCGATCGTTCTATTCAGTTAATGGCAATTATATAGCGGAAACTAAGGGAATAAGCGGAAACATCCTCGAAATATCGAGATAGATTCTACGTGGATTTCATCCACGTGGAAAGTATCTACGTGGTGAGATCATAGAGATATAAGAATAAAGCACAGAGGGGGGCGGAATCTGCGATATCGTGCTAGAAAGAGAAAAATAGCAATAAGGGCCCCACTTGTCTCTCTCGCACGTTAGCGCTGATTCGCTGTGGCTCACGCATATCATTTCGACAGCCAATCAACGCTAACATGCGAGAGAGACAACCGGAGCCTCTAATGCAACTTCTCTATCGCACACGATATCGCTCCCGCTTACTGCCTACCATATACTTTCTGCCCTCTAGTCTTATATCTCTATGGGTGAGATCCATGTAGATACTTTGTGGATAAATGTTCATCCACATAATCCACGTAAATTTCATGGATTTGACATGAATTTAACTCATGCATGAATTTGTATTATTTTATTAATATCTCAAAATTTTGCGTACTTTTTACTTGTTATATATATGTATTTAAGACTTTTTTTGTTCAAAATGATCATATTTATAAGTATTTATGGAACTGCTTTTAAACTTAAAACTTTAAACACTATAATGTAATAATAATTATATAACAATTACAGAATAAAATAAAACTTTAATAATTTTATTGTATTTGTTAAATATACAATAGTACCTAAACAAATTGCTCTATACTTCCCTTGTTAGAACTCTAACATAGCATACTAGTAAACGTATGCGTCCACTCGCAAGTATCTACATATAATATTACTTTTGATGGCTTCAGAAGTTGCCTTTCACTAATTTTAGAATTTCGTTTTTTTTTTTAATGTAAAATTGCTCACTATTTAAACTTTTGAGAAAACTTGTGAAATTGTGCATCAAAAACACCAACATAATATGTATATGACACTTTTATTAAGTGTTTTGGTTATTATTTGTGTTGAATTTATTACAGATTATAATATCGGATGCACATTTGTTTACTAATAATGTAAAAACCAAAGAATGTAAAATGTAGAAAGATATATTTTGTTACATCTCTAATAATATAAAAATATATAAATAAATTCTACATATTACACTCTTTAGTTTTTACATCAGTTAGTAAGCAAATGTGCATCCAATAGTACAATCTTTAATAAACTCAACATGAAATAATTAAAACACGTAATAAAAGTCATATACTGTGTTAATGCTGTGTTAATGCTGTTTTTGATATTTACAGTTTCACAAGTTTTCTCACAAGATTAAATAGTGAGCATTTTCACATTTAAAAAAAAATTAAACTCATAAATTAATAAAAATCAATTTTTGAAGCCATCAAAAATAATAATACATATAGATACTTGCAACGCGATTAACGTTTACTAATATGTTGTGGCGGTATCGCCACCGTCACACGCACTACATTGTGTGCGCTTTCAGCGCGCGCGCCCACCAGCGTGAGCACGCGCTCGCCGGCGCGAATACGTGCCTCCGCTCCGAGAGGGTGATGCGGATGAACTTTTAAGGCCATGGCACACAAAAAAACTTAAGTAATAAGCGAATCAGCCAATCACAGTCAAGAATTTAAGGCGAAACGTAAGCGGTAATAAATCAAAACTGTTGATTTCCTTACTGCTTACGTTTTACTGCTTAAGTTTTTTTGTGTGCCATGGCCTTTACTCGCACGCAAGACGCAACAGGCAACGTTCATAAGGAGCTTCGGACGGCCCGGTCAATCATCGCTTTAACAGAGAGAGAGTTTCTCAAGCCTCCGTCCGATCACACTTACCCAATACGTTCGCAAGCAGAGTGAGCTTCTCAGGCCTCTGTATGCATCCCTTTTTTGGAAGTATAGAGCAATTTGTTAGTTTAGGTAATACTGCATATAATATAAATTGCAATATGGTAAAAAGAATTCACCGGGATACCACATAGTATATATTTTCAACGCCATGTAATTTTTACGTGGAATCCCACGTTATATCAATAATCTCATCCACGTGGATTCGACTACCGTTTATGAGCGGATGTCTACTCGAAAATCCACATGGATTTTATGTTGTTTATCTACATGGCATCTCATCCATTTTTTGGGGCTTTTTTATGGAATTTTATGAGCTGTTTTTGTCGAGTCGTTACGTTTAATCGTCTTGGAATATTGTCATGAGTTCTGGTATCGTGTACCGTATCGCTTCAGACTGGCGATCCGGGAGCTATCACTTATCTATCTGTGGCGCATTGTGTCGCACAACTTTCGAAATACCGTTTTTGAGTTGTCGGGTTATTGTCTCTAGAACGAAAATTATAGTGGAAAAATGATCGCCTATCGTATTGATTTTGAGTTAGAGCATGGGGCCTTCCCCGCCATATTAGCCCCCATACTTGATTGTACCGTGAGCTGCAAATCAACGGATTTGCGCAGCAAATCTCGCTCTCGGCGAGACTGCCGGTGCAGTGGGGGCCGCGTCTCTGCGAAGGTCGTAACTATAGACATAGTAAAGATAGACCGAGCATGCTGTATGTCTAGCATTGTTTAAAGGTGGCTCCGCGTGCGAGAGAGAGGGAAAAACACCTGATTTTGTCTTCTCTCTCTAACAGAAGAAAGTGGAGAAAACATTAGCCATGTGCAAGCCGGACGAAGCAGCTTGCCTGCTCGCCGAGCGATTTAATATTATTTGTTGGATCTAAGCAAGAACCAATCATATTCAACCGCTTGGCGAGCAGGCTAGCTGCTTCGCCGACTTGAACGCATCCATTAAGTGGAGGACATAGACATAGTGGGGGCATACGTTTACTCTTATATGCCCCCACTATGTCCCCCGCTTAATGTTTCCCTCACTTTCTATTAGAGAGAGAAGACAGAATCAGGTATTTTTCTCTCTCTCTCTCACACGTCGAGCCAGATTTCACGCGACTTGCTCGGTAGGACTGGAAAACTATCGATAGTCATTGCCATCGATATTTTTCGATTGTTTTGAATAAACTATCGATAAACTATCGATAGTTGTCAATATTTATCTAAATTTAAAAAAATTAGAGATCGAAAAACGGATCAGTAAGTTATATATTACAATTACAAGATATATACATATATATAAGTACAATTATAAAATTTACATTATAAAAATATATTTTGTGATTTTTTTTTATATTTTCCTTATTTCTTTAGTTCTAGGATCATTTTATAAGTATTAAATATTGATCGTGTTATTAATAATTAAACTGAGTGTTTTAAATTTCTTTATTTATACATATGATTAGTTTTTACACATGATTAATTTTTACATATGAAATATCCATCTATTTTTGTTCATAAAAATTAAAATATTGATATTCTTTTCTTTCAGACTTGCTCTTTTGTCTGATATTTGACCTACTGTACTAAACGTTCGTTCAGATTCCACTGAAGAAGCGGGGACACACAAATATTTTACTGCTATTTCTGGCAATGGTTTAAGGTTGTTATCAATTACCTAGAAAAAAAATTCAAATTTAAATTTTAGTTAATATTTATAACTATTTTTTATCATTATCAAAATAAAAACTTACCTTCCAAAATAGTAAAGGATCTATATCTTGCGATGCATTTGGTCTCTCCAGATATTGTCGTTTAGTTATTATCGAATACAGAAACAGTTCTATTTTTTTTACTCAGTCTGTCTTCTAAGAACGCGAGCAATGAATCTGAATTTTCATTGGTGTTTTTCTCTTTTTCCTCGTCAGAATTTATAGATGTAGCACTTCTTGAGGAAAATGTATTCATTTCACTTTCTAAAAATTTAATCGTTTCTTCGGCATTGTTTATTGAACGGAAGCCTTCCTTCTTAAAGCGTGGATTAATCACTGTCGCAAGTCTTGGGATACTTCTTGTTTCATAAAGGAATAATCTGTCCTTAATTGATAGTATCAGTGTTTGACATACAATTTTTGCTTCTGTGGTAATTAAACTCTTTTCAATGTCGAGAATTTTCATGTATATTCCTAAAGTAAGTGGAATTATAAGAGAAATCGTCACGTATGTTGTCCCTGAAATACGTTTTGTTATTTCATCAAAGGGATTAAGGAGTTTTTCTAAGTCCTTTAAAATCAAAATATCATCTGCAGTTAGTGGTTGCGGTGCTTTTCTAGTATTTAATAGAGTGTTACATATCGCTTCGTTAGTTTCTAATATTCGTTTTATCAATGCAAACATACTGTTCCATCGAGTTGAAACCTCTTGTATTAATGTACGAGGTTTTTTACGAGTATTTTGCTCTATTTTAAATTTTTCCATTGCAGTCGAACTGCTTTTAAAAAATGTAACTATAGTCTTGCATTTGGTCACTATTTCTTTTACACATTCGAATTTTATACTATCTTGCACCACTAAATTAACTGTGTGAGCGAAGCAAGGCAGATTCTTTATTCTTAATAATTCACATGCCTTGATCATGGCACTAGCGTTGTCAGTCACAGAAAAATATCAAGAAAGAAAAAATTACAAAACGATATGATGTATATAGAAAGATAATAGGTGATATATGATCAAGATGCTAATATAAGAAAAAATAGAAACTAAATAGTACGAACAGATGGTAAAATATAAGAAATAAAATAAATAGTACAAGACAAATACAAAACAATAAAACATTTAGCATAAAATAAGATAAAGTACATTATAATATCAAATTACTTTGAAGAAAACAACATTACACAGTAATAATGATAGTAATAATCATGTGAATTTACCTTGAATTTCATGATTATCAATAATGTTAATTATATCTGTATCATATATAACTTGTTTATTTTGATTTTTTTCTAGTGTAAGTGTAGGTGGTAGAGGTATATTATTATCTTCATTCTCATCATCTTCACTAGAARAATTATGTCCGTCAACATTTGTACTTTGATTTCTGTTTTTATTACTATTTTTGTACATATCATCTCTGTTTTTGCTAGCATTTTTTGTTTTATTCTGATTTTGATTTCTGTCTTCTTTGCTTTCACTTTCATAGGCATCTAGATATTTTGGATTTTTGTTTTGTTGCGCTGACCACGTCCTTTTTGTTTTGAATTCTCAGGATTTGAACTATAATCTGTTGAGTCGTTCATTTCCAATGCTCTTTTTCTGGCTTTTTCCAATGTATCTGAAAATACAAAGTACATTTTTAAAGATAATTTTAAATACAAGTTTTTATGAAATATCAATTTTGAATTCTAAAAATTTGATTAAAAATTAATTAGATTTATATAATGAATCATACACTATGGATCTCTTAGATCTGAACATACGCAATAGTTATCTCCCTCACGCGTTGCATATGAGAAGAGMGAYSCTATGCTCTATATTCCGATTTAAGAGATCCATATGTATCATAAGAATTTTTTGTATAGAAAAGTAATGATGCGTTTGATATATTTTATATATATTTAACATATGTATATTTTGTGATAATTACTGGTTGTCATTTAGTTTTTCTTAGCATGTCAAAAACTGCACTTTTTCATTTTGATTGAAGACTTAAAGTGTGCCAAATGCAGATATGTATGTATTTTAAATACAGATTTAAATATAAAACATTATAAATAATTTAATATAAAATAATATAAATAATTTAAAACTAAAAGGAATTTGATAATCTTACCATAGTATTTCTCAAAAATCACTTTGTGTAAACTCCACTTAGGATCATTAGTTTTTGGAACTGCTTGAGTAACCATCAAAGTATGAATTTGTTTACTTATTGGCCACCAACATTGTGTTCTATCAGAGCTGATCCAAATACTTGGCACCTCTGAAACTACTTCATTATCATTTTCTACTTCATCAACAAATCTCACAACTGCATAGGATAATTGGAAAGATATTGCATCTGTTTCTATGCATCGATTATTGGTTTCTTGAGAAACTGAAACCATCTAAGCAAAAATGTTGAAATTACATTTAGTTTATATGAGCCAGTTTTCTTCTGTAAGATTATTCAACAACGATTTCATATAATTAAAATATGTGTCTCAGTGCAGACTTTCTCAATGTATTGAATTAGGCTTATACAGAAAAATAGTTTAATTATATGAAAATATTGTTGAATAATTTGATAGAAAAAAAATTGAAAATTGACTGAAGTGGGATTACTAGTATCTCTTCAATATAAACTAATCAATTGCTATTAAGTAATGATAATTTCGAAGATATTACATCAAAAGTTTAGAAATAATGAAGTATTGTTATAACAAAGTTACAAAAAAATATTTAATCATGTTCTAAAAAAAAGATTTTTTGATGTTATTTATGAGAACACAATATTTTTCAAAAATTTTCTTATAGACATTAAAAAAGTAGTGAAGTTTTGTATGATTTTTACATTATTAAGAATGAGAATTTTGAGAATCTCTCCATTACTAATTTTTTAATCATAACCATAAAATTTRGAATAAAAACAAATTGAGTTTTTGATGTAAAACAAATTAAATTCATTCACCTTTTTCATGAAATCTAAATTTTTTCAACGCAGTTTATATAGTATGTAGTTTGTTAATAATAGTTCGTGAACTTGAAACAAACACAGATCATTCCCATGATATTTTAGCTCTGTAAAAATATGAATTTTCTACTGAGAGTTAGGTTAGGGTTAAGTTAGGTTGGCTGCCTTTGGAAAGCGCGCTTTCAGCGCTGTTGCGTCATTCTATCTTTGTTTTGCATCTGATGAACGATAAAGATAGAATGATACAATAATACAAATAACACGCTTTCTAGACGCAGCCGTTATAAGGTAAGTTCCACTTGCCGTTCGCAACACTCATGGAATCATTTCATCCTTGTTTTTCATCTAAAGTTACAGTAAATAAAGATACAGTTAGGTAACGCTCATGAGCATATGGATACAGTTAGGTAACGCTCATGAGCATAGGATGCGTTCCGTTTCATGCACGCATTTATCTATAGTACACGTTACGTATACTATAGATCATACGTGTAAGCGTGCATGCAACGAAACGTCTCATAGTATCAAAAAGATGACAGATAAAACATGAATTTTTAACATATTAAAATGCATGAGTCGTTACTACTGGCAGAACTTTAGCCAATTCGTTTTTGYAAAATTATTTCACCATGCCCTTATATAATCAGAATATTTCTTTATACAGATCTTTTGTGTATGTTAAAATCCATATAAAGTGATATTTTACTTATATGAAAGCATAATTTGTGATAATAATTTGAATGATAATAATAAGTTGAATAATTTTACACAAAAGAAGTGGCTACAGTTTTACTGGTATTTTCTTAAAATAATTTTCATCAATGAAACAAATATAAAAATGTTAAGAATGTGATTGAAATGAGTTACAAAAATATGTTTATTTGGGAATAGAGAATTATAAAGACAACAAAGTTTGTTGGATGATTTTTTTATACTAAGAAAAATAATCAAATAAAATATGAGATTCATCTAATACTCTAATTTTAGGATTTCTTATGAATAAATGCATAATTTTAAATTTGAAAAAAAAATTATTACTATTATTTATAATTAATTAGTACTTCATATTTAAATTATTATTTATTTAATATTATTTATAATTAATTATTAATTTTTTGACTTACTTCAAAGTCAGCTGAAACTTATGTGGAATCTTTTACCAAATTTGCATGGCTTATGTACAATACTTTTTCACAAAAATGGTGGCAACTAATTTTGAATCACAGCTAAAATGAATCAGTTGCACGTATACCAGATATTATAAAAAATAAACTTGTTTTAAAATCTAAATATCTATCTGAAACAAAATAAAATTGATAAATAATTAATTTAAAAAAATGAATGAATTTGCATGTAATATCTTACCTTCAATTATGTATCAAAGGGAACACTACACTTTTGTTTTCTTGTAATGGAAATTTTAAACATTTGTTTTTGATGTCTTGCACCATTATTTCCACTGATTGATATACAGTTTCATTTACAATTTGAATACCAAATATCAATGAATTACATG
>JANQDE010000111.1:13913-24500 GCA_037157785.1 Cephalotes varians | reverse complement strand
TGTTTTTTGTCTCACATTTAGATATTATTTTATTGCTATTTTGTATATTCAATGTCCCCGGCACTTCCTGGCGCCGATTTTTATTTACGTGGATCGTATGAGACCGGCGAAATCGTGCTCTTATTTAGTTCGTTTATTTAGGGTTCTCCTGGAAGGTTCCGTTTGGCATATGCACATGAGGTAATCGACATACAGAAAATAAAAAGGAAACTCTACTTGAGATAAACAATCATAAAAGGGAAACTCTATCGGGCTTATTGCCCGCTTGCCGATAGACAACCGCTGGCGCACGAGTTTCTTATTTTAATAGATTGTTTTATTAGCCGTCCTTGAAAGGAGGAAATCGTGGAGTCCTCAGGACGTAACAGAAGAATTTAACTTTTTTGGAAGATGATAGTTGATTAGTTGTAGTAAATCATTCAGCGCACTGTCCGTAAGGTTATAGCGGATGATGAAACTTATAATAAGAGTATCACTTTCTTCCTGAGTCAGTTGGCAGCTATCATATATAAGTTGCCTTATCTGAAAATTTTAAAAATATACTACACACATTGCATTTTTTTCTAACGAGATATTTACCTTCTACCCTGGTGGGAAGAATTTCTACAAAATTGTACAGAAGTGAGTGACAAACAGACATTTGTAGAAATATATATTTGCTCGTATAAATAAAGTAATAAGTACAAATTTTTGTTCAAACATCTATGTAAACCGTACACTTACTTTCCAGACATACCTCTTCGTTTTCATTTTCAACTACATGGTCCGATTCCATATATATTTCATCTTTCTCGTCTGTGGCAATAGCGTCAGCATCAGAATCGTCATCTGTTTCTTTATCTTCATCATTGTGAGCAACATTGATATCTATTTGTCGAATATTATTCGCTCTATCAATAGGTTCTTCCTGATTCTCAAGTGCATTGTCAATCTGCAAATTAAGTCCCATTAAGTCCTGAATGTTTTTTCAAACGTTTTTTCATTGTATTTTTCAACGGTAGAGTAAGTTCCCTAAATATGGACCACCATATCGTTATCGTTGAATAAAACTCAACTTTTTAAAGATAATGAATGTGTTTTATTCTTAGTAACTATGTAATCATATTCAGATATAATAATTTTTTATCAAATATCAAAAAAGAAACAAATTTTCTAACGAATTTACTAATTATTTGAAAGTATGTAAAAAGGCACTTTAGAAAAAAGAGTTTCTAAAATGGACTACCAGGTTTTTAATATGGACCCTGGGCGTCTAATATGGACCACTATAACAACTAAATACTAAATAATCGCTTTGGCTTTTAAAAACATGAGTATATCAAAATTAACAGTTTGTTAACAATCACAGAACTTAAGAATACCTAATAGGAACATAGGAAATGTTTTAAAAATACTTGAGATCCATATTAAAAAAATCTGTATCAAATAATCTTAACTTATAAGAACTTTAAGATTAATAATAATGGAAAAAATATTTAATTCAAAGTATTTGAACTTAAGATCTATAAAAAAATCTATCTAAATTAATGTTTACTTTAAGTTTGATGAATATTAATCACTTCCACAATATTCACACAAAAAATTGACACCACCATCAACACCAGCACATTCTTCATGCGCCCATCGGCTATAAGAAGGACATTGTATCCACTGTTCTCCACCGATATCTTCAAAAAATAGACCATCGCAGTAAAAACATTTAGCGTTGTTACTCTGATTACGATCTGGGCTTTCATCTGTATCATCGTTGACTGAAAAATCACTTTCTTCTGAACTTGACGAAGATACTCTCTTTTTTGTAGTTTTCTTCTTTTTTTCAGCGATCTTTTTAGTTTGATTTCTCTTGTTTTCTCGCTTTCTCTTGCACGCGGTTTTTTTCTTTGTCTTTTCTTTACTCTTCATTTCATCTAACTTTTTTGATATATTCTTATTCTTCTTAAATGCTTCTGCTTCTTGTTTTTTTTTAATTGATGTCTCTAAATCCAATTTATAAGGCGACGAAGTCAAAAATATAGATTTTGTTGCTTTTCTTCCCCTGTTACTGCTTTTCCTTGTCAGGTTTGGTAAAGGAAACAATTGTATTGGTGATACATAAGATGTAGAGGGAGAGGCAGAAGGCCCAGCTATTTCAGTTACATTTAGTACTTGGAACAATGGCATTTGGAGTAACTGGTCTATGTATCGGAGGCTTGAAAGGAATCAATAATTCAGATGTTACTGCTGTACATAATTTTACTAAAGTTAGGACAGTGAGATGTGAGTCATTAGTCTTTTCCACAGCAAAGATCGAAACTGAATCACGAGATTCAGTTTCGATACATTCGTCATCTCTCAACTCATTTAGTTCCAATACTTCAATGAAGGTTCTGTCTGAATCAAAATGTTCATCGTTATTTTCTTGAGCAGTTGAAGTTGGTTGAGCTTGGAAGGTATCTGCCTACTGTGCTTGGGAAATATTGGCTTCGCTCGGTGACTGTATATCAATAAAATCATGCTCTTGGAAGACACTTCTATTTATTGGGTAAATCCCTGTTGCACGGAATCCATTGATGGCAAGGTCGGCACGCTGCGATTTTATATACGGCCAAATATTTCTCCGATATCATAGTGCGTCGCAGCTTGTACTTTGTTTCTTATCCATTGCCAAATTTCTTCCATGAAATATTTTTTAAAGGGGCTCATAAAAGTGCGATCGAGCGGCTGGATTTTATGGCTCGAATGTGGTGGCAATGATAAAAGTTGTACATTATTTGCCCTTGCCAAATCAATAAGCTCAATATTTCGTGTATGGCTAGCATGGCCATCTAATATCAAAAGAACAGGCGAAGAGACGGAAGGCTTAACATAATTTATAAAATGCTGAAACCATTTGATGAAGAGATCGGTTTGAATCCACCCTGAAGGGTGACATGCATGAATTGCATCAGGTGGAGCTCCTTTCATTAACAGTGGATGATCTCGTTTGCGTGGGAATATCAGCATTGGGGGCACATACGTGCCACTTGCATTCACGCACATTATACAAGTGACAGTTGATCCTCTTTCAGCAGAAGTCGTGGCTACAATTTGCCTTTTTCCCTTCTTGGCCAATACCTCAAGCATTTTGGCAAGCACAACAGAAATTCCGGTTTCATCTACGTTGTAAACGTTATTAGCTGTGTAGTGATGTTGGTCCATTGCTGTTTCTAATAGCATAAAAAAATAATCCACGTCTTTCTTGTTAAAGCCTTTTAATCTTGCTATGGACGTATCCGTAGGACGACGGAAAGACACTTCAGGGTGTCTTTTGAGGAATAAACGCAGCCATGTCTTTCCAGCAAACTGTTTTTCTGAAGAAAAACTATGTTCTAATTTGTTTTTCTCAGCTAACTGATATGCTAACTTCATTATGTCTTCATTACGCCGTGTCAAGCCAAACCCTGCTGCTTCCATTTCAAGTAGATATTCCACCCAATCAGTCTCAAATTTATCGGGAAAAGTTGCTTTTCGACCCAGTTTCAAATTTGTGACCTCTTGTAAAGGCTTGTCTTTTTGTTTGCATAAACGTATTAGGGTCGTTTTTGGCACACCAAATGTTTTGGATGCTTTTAAGTAATCCATTCTTTGTTCCTGTACGACTGGAATGGCCATACTCATGGAATCTCTGTCCCATTGCTGCCTACTCGGTTGTTTTAATTTAGATGCCATAACCTGAAAATAACCAAAATATAGTTTATAAAATAGACCATGTGCTTATAATATGGATCACTAGTCCATATTTGGTACTTGCTCAGTAGTCCATATTACAAAATGGTGACTTTTTGAGGTTATGATTTTGTAAAAAAATATTAAAACGAGGTGTGGTTATAAGCAATATCAGAAATATCTCTCGATAATATATGGTTTCTAGTGTATGTACTATTATAACTGAAATATTGACAATAAAGAAGTAATATTCTCACCAAAAATCTTCATCAAATTGAGACAAAATGACAAAATGGTTGCCACTGACACAAACACAGCAGTACATTCACTGTGTTCAAGGAGCACTGAGACGCGGGACGAGGGCATCGAATGTTGCTAACTTCACTTCGCTAGCAGCGACATCTAGCGAATTGTGACGATGGTCCATATTACATGACTGGTTCATATTTAGGGAACTTACTCTATAAATAAGTATAACCTTGATATAACCTATTAAAATAAATAAAAACCTATAAAAAAATAAACGATTAAATATAGTAAAAATAAATAACCAAATATACAGAGAGAGAAATTACTATCTATTTATATGCTTACTATTGTTAACTCTTTTTATATAGAAGTCCTTAATGTTTTTTATATTCGTTTTCAGCAACTTAGTCGTATCCCGTGAGTCCTGGTATAGGATATTTATGGGAGATGATCTGTCTTTTCTTCTTATTTTCTGTGGATCTTCTTGTGGGTCCTTTGCCTGGCTATGCGTTATGATATTCTTCTTTCTTGAATCTTCACTTTTCGATGAGTATCTTGATTTTTCTTTGTTGTTGATTATTTCTTGTTGATTATTTTTCTTTTTTAAGTAGACTGCGAAGTCGGCTGGCTCTTGGGCTACCATTTCTAGGTCCTGCATTGCACTGGTTGAGGCTGTGTAATGCTTCAAATCTGTTTTGCGTTGGAATGTTCGTTGTAAGTTTACTTTCCTTACTTTTTTCATCTAGCAGTTTTGGGATTTCTGCTTTCAGTAGTTTATCTTCTGCTAGTTCCGCTAATTTTGTTGCATCGTTGCTTTCTTCCAATTTTCCTGTTTGTAGAAGGTCCAAAGATTAATTATCTGGACTTTTTTTTAGTCCTATTCCTGGCCATTGTTAGGTTTGGCATTGGAGAGGATCGGTGTGCTGGGTAAATTGAGTGATCAGRTTTTCRATGGGTTCGTGAGGGTCATAATAATWRTAATGTTTRGRACGAGGAGGTGGAATGTGGATTTCCTCGACAAATTCTACGCTTGAAGTAGAATCCGCCGGGGAACTTGGATGTGGTGATTCTTCTGGGAAGGAGATGGGAGAATAAGAAGGGGGAAAGAAGGAGCGGAAGGAAGGGGGAGGAGAGTCAGGGAATATTCGTTAACGTGGAATGAGGGGAATGGGGTTGTGCGACAGAGAGTGTGGGGGAGCGTGGAGACGACGGCGGTTGAACTACAGGCGGTTGAGGAGGAGGAGGAGGGAGAGAAGCTGTTTCGGTTGCATTATTATCGCTACTACTATTGTTATTATCTCGTGATGTTAGGCGTCGCCGAGATCGAGATATTGCGCGTAGGCCTCGTCCAGGAGACGACGCGCGATCCCGTTCCTTCGATGCCGGAAACACTTGGCTGCCCTTCGGCTGTGGGACGGGTCGGACGACGGTCGCTCACTATAGATAAGCGCGGATATTGAAATGTGTTTTTCCTTTTGAGAAAGCGGGTTATGGTCGAGCTTTTACTAGATGTTCAACCGGGGGAGGTAGAGTGAGTAAACCAAAAGGAAGAGAGGACCACGATGTTAGTGATCCTCTTAGAGTTAAAAGCGAACAAGAGAATGGGAGAACCACGATATTAGTGATCCTCTTGAGGTTAAAAATAAACAGGAGAATGGGAGGACCACGATATTAGTGATCCTCTTGAAATGGAAAAAATAATCAGGAGAATGGGAAGACCACGATATTAGTGATCCTCTTGAAGTTAAAAATAATCAGGAGAATGGAAGGACCATGATATTAGTGATCCTCTTGGGGTTGAAAATAGAAATGTAGGATCGTGCTTAACGTCTAGTAAAAAGGGGGTGCACGAATTGAAAAAAGAGGTTGGAGTATTCAAAAGAAATATATATATATATATATATATATATATATATATGTATGGTGACTTACTATTGATGTGTTGATTGAGTAGTTCGGGTGGTTGCAGTCCCAGGTGATCTGGTCTCTCTTTCTCTGCGGGCTGTCTGGTCGTCTTAGGTGATGAATCGTTGTACGGACGGCAAAGACTAGCATTTATAACCCGCGTAACTTGTAGACTGGGTATGCACTCCCGAATTTAGACAAGGATACTATTGAGACAGTTGACTGGATCGACGATAGAAGAGAGCGGGAGTTCAAAATGTCGTGGTTTATATAGGGATCTCTTAGGRGRTGGATTTCTTRTGGGATGGTTCGAGTGGATTTCAAGGTTTTGGTTGATGAGTTACCCTTCTTCCGTGATCAAATCTCCAAATTTTAGTTGGAGTTTCTCGCATTAGCTCAGCTCTACCCGCGACGCAAATCTTATCGTACGCTTGTTTATTGGTGTTCGTCGCTGTTTGTAGGGCAGTATGATTTTTCTACGATTATCTATTGGCAAGTTCGGATCTTCATTTGCCCGCCCTGTTTCTTGAAGAGAGGGCAAGATGAGCCTCACGGTACCTTCCAGAGATATTATTTATTTTATCTATTCTTTGTTTGTCGGTGATTTCTCTTTTATTAGAGGGAACACGAATTCACGTTTAAAATAGATAGAGCATGTTTCCATTATCTTTTAAGATTAGGGATTATTGTACTCCCATAAAAATTTATGAATTCGTCCTCCCTTGCATATGTTGACACGACTTCGCGATACCCGTTGGCTTATCTCAACATTTCGATTTTACTTGAAGAGTATCTTTGTCTCATGTTTAGATAATATCTGTTGTTCTTGAATATTCAGAGTCCGGGCGCCTTCCGGTACCGATTTTATTTATGCGGAGACCAAACGAGACCGGCAAAATCGTGCTCTTATTTAGTTTTGTTTATCTGGGTTTCCTCTGGAAGGTTCTGTTTAGCGTATGCATGTGAGATAACCGATATACCGAAAATAAAAGGAAAACTCTATCGAGATCATAAAAAGCAATCATAAAAGGAGAAACTCTATCGGGCTTATTGCCCGCTTGCCAATAGATAACCGCTGACGCACGAGTTTCTTATTTTAATAGATTATTTTATTAGCCGCCCTTGAAAGGAGGAAATCGTGGAGTCCTCAGGACGTAACATATCATTATTAAATTGATCAATTTAATATCGATTACTACTCTTGTTCATCTTAAGATTGCATTTCAAGACCAAAAATTTATTCCGCGCGCAATTTGGTGAACTTGAGAAATATATATAAATTCACGTAAGAAACATTAGCACGAAGATCTAGATCTTTGACCGGTTTAGCGCATCTTTAATTATTTGCGATAATTAGTAGTATAGCTAAGAGAGTTGGATTGGGATGTGTTAGTGAGTGGTGGGGGTGTACGTGTGAGTGACATCACGCGGGGAGGGGGAATCCATTTAATTACTTAATTAATTTAGATAATCAATATAATAAAAACTCTATTAATTAGATAATAACAATTACTTTAGATAATTTAGCAAATTGAACTTCTATTCATTTATAACTTTGATTAGATTTTTAAAAAATGCCGCCGCGTGTTTTCTCTCTCTATACTTACCATCTTCTCTCTATGCATACCATCTTCTCGTTATCTCTCTCTCTATGCGCATACTTTTTCAGTTATCTCTCGCATTGAATTTATCAACTCTTATTAAAGGAAAGAACAGGAATGTAGGTCAAGTGATAAAATATTTTAGGAGATTATATTTTATGTTGTGAACGAACCACGTGTTTTCTTTTTCTATACCTACCATCTTCTCTCGATACCTACCATCTTGTTTCTATGCATACCATCTTATCTCTCTCTATGCACGTACTTTTTCGGTTATCTCTCGCATTGAATTTATCAACTCTTACTTAAAGGGAAGAACAGGAATGTAGGTCAAGTGATAAAATATTTTAGGAGATTATATTTTATGTTGTGAACGAACCACGTGTTTTCTTTTTCTATACCTACCATCTTCTCTCTATACCTACCATCTTGTCTCTATGCATACCATCTTATCTCTCTCTATGCACGTACTTTTTCGGTTATCTCTCGCATTGAATTTATCAACTCTTACTTAAAGGGAAGAACAGGAATGTAGGTCGAGTAATAAATATATTTTAAGAGATTATATTTTATATTGTGAACAAACCGCGCGAAGGGAGTAAAGAAGCATTAAATAATTTATAATATAAAAAATTTATTCAAATTTTTTACACTTAGTCCCATTTTTCAGGCACATATGTCTTCTCCCCAAATAAAATAGATAAGTTGAAGACATCTTCGTCTCCGTCCCACAAGGTCTCCTGACCGATCCGCGACGACAGTGCCGCACCCATTCACGATGTTCAAAATTCATAAAGCCCTTAATTTTTATTTGGGCGCGGCATAAGTCCTATAACAAAAATAACATATAAATATTACATATACAATACAAATTGTACAATACATATTATATAAATATTCTGCTTACCTTCTTTTGCTGAAACCTCAGCGACAATACGTGTTGTATATGTATATTTGTTACCGCCTGGCGGTCGACCCACATCCACTAAAAATAAAAATAAAAATAAAAAAAGGAAAAAACACACAATATGCACACACACTTATACCGTCATCCGGAAACGACACTTCAATAATGTTCTTTAGATCAGTCATTTTGTACGTCCTAATATTTAGAAAAGTCTGTGAAAACTGACTGATCTCGAAGAAGAACCCAAGTTATCTCAATACTTAGAGTAGGGATACACATAAATTTTATAAAAAACAAAGGTTCTTAGTACTTCTGTCAAGTAAGAAATGTATATTATTCATGAAAAAGAGAAATTTCAGAGATACTTTAGACACTCTGAAGATAACGCATCGATTGCAAGTACAATTGTATCGAACCTCTGTCTAAACAATTATCATATCGCTATTATCTGTCACCATAATGTTCGGTGAAAAAGACAGAACAATAATTTTAAAACTGATTAGTAAAGCGCGCTACATATTTTTAGAGTATATCGCTTCTTAACTACAGGGAAAAGAGAAAAAGAAATAAAACCATATTTACAGATAACATATGTTTATTTGTCATGATGGYGATGCCACCAATTGTATATTTTAAATACATTTTGTAATGCGCAATTCTTTACATGTTTCTGACAACGAAAAGTATGCATAACATCCAACTTATTTAGATATTCTATATCTTCGTAATGCGCCTCGATATTTTCCACATAGACCCGTCTCGCTTCATGCAGGAGCAAATCCCGCAGCCATTCTCGTTTCTCATGTTCCTTGACGTATACGATAATATTATCGTTAGTTRCCGGTGTRYCCATCACCGCCTTTGTAATTAAACTTTTGRCTATCCTGTRTGGAACYATTCCATCATCCCATTGTATTCCATGATGATTCTCAATCAGCCACATCGCCTGATGTCTTTCAGATCTTGAAAGAATATYCCATGGATAGRRACATACAAAAATRTAATGAGAGAGAACATGTCCCTTTTTGAGAGCCGCAAATTCCTTAACGACAAAATCTTTTCTAATAAGGAAAGCATTAAATAATTTATAATATGTAATTTATAATATAAAAATTTTTTTATTCTAATTTTTTTTTTTTTACATTTAATCCTATTTTTCGGGCACATATGTCTTCTCCTCAAATAAAATACATAAATCGAAGACGTCTTCGTCTCCATCCCATAAGGTCTCCTGGCCGATCCGCTCTTTGCGACGACAGTGCCGCATGTCAGTTTACGATGTTCGAAATTAAGGAATCCCTTAATTTTTATTTGGGCGCGGCATAAGTCCTATAACAAAAATAACATAAATGTTAAATATACAATACAAATTGTACAATACAAATTGTGCAATACAAATTGCTTGCAGATCCACAAATATTGGTACAGACATAATTGTGTCCTCGAGAAGACTGCGGTCGATTTCGATGCATCGTACATTTTTATATCATCTTCAGTCGCACTTAGGTAATTTTGCGCACAATATTGGTCAGCGGATTGTACTGAACCACGCGATCGTGAGTAGCATAACAAAGTCGGTTCTGGATCACTATGTGTTAGTGAGTGGTGGGGGTGGACGTGTGAGTGACGTCACACGCAGAGAGGGGGTATGACGTCACGGGGCCTGACGTCACGAGGGGAGGGGGAATCCATTTAATTAATTATTAATTTAGATAATCTAATAAATTAAAATTCAATTAATTAAATAAATATAAACAATTAATTTAAATAATYAATTTAATAAAAACTCTATTAATTAGATAATAACTATTAATTTAGATAATTTAACAAATTAAACTTCTATTAATTTATAACTTTGATTTTAAAAAAATGCCGCCGCGTGTTTTTTTTTCTCTCTATACCTACCATCTTTTCGAAGGTGTTATCTCTATGCGCATACTTTTTCAGTTATCTATCGCACTGAATTTATCAACTCTTAATTAAAGGAATGAACAGGAATGTAGGTCAAGTGATAAAATATTTTTAGGAGATTATATTTTAAAATGTGAACGAACCACGTGTTCTCTCTCTTACTCATTGCAGTTCTCGTATGCGTTCTCTCTCTATACCTACCATCTTCTCTCTTTATATCTACCATCTTCTCCTTCTCTCCAACATTCTTTTTCCGCGATAAGGGAAAACAGGAACGTGCAGGTCTCGAAGCGACAAAATATATTTTAGGATTATTTTTTAGAATTATTA
>JANQDE010000111.1:0-12153 GCA_037157785.1 Cephalotes varians | reverse complement strand
GAGGAAACCTTGCAGATCCACAAATATTGGTACAGACATGATTGTGTTCTCGAGAAGACTGCAGTCGACTTCGATGCATTGTAGATTTTTATATCGTTGCACTTAAGTAATTTTGCGCACAACATTGGTCAGCGGATTGTATTGAACCACGCGATCATGTATAATGAGTACGCCGTGGTATTCATGGGTACATTCTCCTTACAATCGAATTTTATGCGCACGTCCACAGTTGCGCTCTTGATTGATTCGTTTTAACTTGCACGAAACGTCCACGCACCGCGTCTTTCAAATTTTCGAGTCGCGCGATGCGAGCGACTAATGATTGTTTCACACCAATCGATAATCGTAGACGTTTAATTCGGCTCTGTTCTTCTAGCGATTCGATAAACTCGTCGCAATGATGTTCTCACGTGATAAGTGTCAGTTAATATTTCAACATGATATAGATATTTTAATAGATTTGTCCGATATTGTATTTTACTTTAAATAATGCTTTCTGCATCACGATCCTAAAAGAATTCCCTTATTGTTATCAGCTAAAGAGATTTATTTTGCAATATGGAACGCGATGACAAATGCAAATTCTCATGATGTCCGTTTCGAAATAATCGTGAATCAAACTAAAAGAACGGAAACGTCGGGAATAATTTTATCAAGATAATTTTTTCGATAATTTCGATTATCAAGATTTTTCTCATAATAATTAATCAAGTAACTTCAAGTGAATAAGGTATATATCATGGCATCTCCTCTTTCGGTTGGATGTAATCTTATCGAGATTCCCGTTTTTCACCGCAGTAAGAACGATTCTATTAAAATACTGTAATACGTAATCTTTCGGATCAGGGTAATCCCCTTAGGGATCCGGAGTGAGTGGTGTAATTGTCGTCATCACAGTGACGAAATTCTTCTGAAAATGTTCTAATATTCCGAGTTTACTACTAACAATTACAGTCGCTGATAAAATGTTCTAAATTGTTCATTCAAATAATTCAAATTTTTCCATAATGCAATTTGCACATGTAATTTACATTCATTCATTAGGCGTTATTTGTTGTGGACATTCGTACTGGCTTATGCGTTTGGAGAAACAATTGTTGGCAAAAATATACGCTCTGCAAAAAGTGTAAACAATTAACGTGATGTCGAACTTGTCGAATTTGTCAAAAAGTGGTATTTTCTTTGTAAATATTTAAACCAAAGCTTATTCGAAGTCTTCTTTCATAAATAATTAAAATTTTAGTAAATAATTTAGTAAAAGCACATAATGATAGCATTGGATAAGTAACGTTGATAAAAACACTTAACTTTATTTTTTAATGATTTCCTCCAGCTTGAATGACGATAACAACATAGCGTGCCTCATTCTTTCATTTACTCTCTAATGCTATCATACTCTAAGCCGCACATTTATGTGACATTATCGCATAATCCATTAAATATTACACGGAAATAGGATGCAAATAATTTGCTCTAAATATGTAGTAATCCTTAATAAAAATATTCACTTTGGAAAAGCTTAAAGAAATTTTCTCGTTATCGCTTCTAGAAATTGATTATGTACCGTTCCGATTGCGTTTTGCATTTATTATGGCACTGTATAAAAGTTTCAGTAAGTGTATCTTTACAATTACTCTTACTATTATTTTATAAAAATATGTACATTTTTTTATTATAATATTTATTTAAAAAATCCTGTTTGTGTTAAAAGTAATCTAGATATGCTATTTGATTCAATTTGTTCCCGCATACATTCAATTCAATCAGGATTTTATTCAACATCGAGTAGCCAAAGTGGATAATAGTATTGATCCTAATAATTTGCAAGATAAAGGAAAAAGGCGTGAAATGATTCTCCGGTGAACGAGACCCAAAAAGCAATGCCGGGAACTGATGAAAGAGTATTTGACAATGAGGATTGAACATTCTGATCTCGATTTTAAGAACTCATCCTTATAATCATCAACTTTTGTCCATCTGAATCAGTCAACTAACAAGTTTCTACTCTCTTAACCATTTACGTGATCAATTCAATGGAGTTATGAGAAAAAGTTTTAACATCAGCTTTTTCCGAGTTCATACGTTTTTATATGGAGAATATTTCTTCATTTTTTTGAAGTTTGAAATTTTGATTAAAACTGTGTAATTGTTACGAGGGTGAATCAAATATAAACGAGCCTATTTTAATTACGCGCCCCTTCGACGCGTGAGAATTCCGAAACTTTTTGGACACTGGGGGTTGTCTGAAGGGATTAATAATCTTGGCGCACTTCGTGCTTCTTACTCTCAGTAGCAATCGATGAGCGAGAGAGAGATGCATCCCACAGTTGTACAACGTGTTATTGTAAAGTTTCTCGTCAACGAAAATGTTAATACTGCTGAAATTCGGCGTCGTTTACTCCCATTTGGGGAAAGAACTCTTTCATGGGCCGTGAAGCAGTGGTGTAACGAGTTTAAGAAAGGACGTGAGCGTGTTAAAAATATGGCCTACCCACACTGTCCCTGCACCAGCATCACAACACAGAACATCGAGGCTGTTCGAAAATTCATCGAAGGCAATCGGCATTTCACTGTGTTTGAAATCTCTCACAAACTTCAGATCAGCTGTGAAAATGTGCAGTCAATCATTCGGAATGAGTTGGGATTTCAAAAAATGTCAGCTTGTTGGATTTCAAAGTTGCTGAATGAAGACTAGAAAGCCATGCGGCTTGAAATTTCTCGGTGGCTTTTCACGAGGTACGAGAGTGAAAGTGACGCTTTTTTGGAAAAAATCATTGTGTGATGAAACTTGGATCCATCATTACATCTCTGAATTAAAGAGGGCCAGTGTGGAAAGACGGAGGAGCGGCGAGGGAGCACCGGTGAAAGCGAAGATACGTCTACAGGGAAAGTCTGGCCACGGTATTCTAGGACTGTAAAGGCGTTCTGCTGGTCGATTTCCTCCAGGAACGTCGGACCATTAATGCTGCCTACTATCTGCGATTTTATTAGCCAAATTTGAGCTGCCTACCGATCAAAAAGGCGCGGCATCCCGATCAGAAATGTGTTATTCCTCCACGATAACGCCAGACCTCATACCGCAGCAGTAATCTAACAAAAATTGATATGCACAAAATTGATATGCATTGAACTACCTTAAAACATTTACCTTATAAGCCAGACCTGTCACCGTGCGACTTCTATATGTTTGGGTCGCTCAAGGAAGCTTTTGGTGGACAGCGAAGGAGGTGCAACAGTTCATATGCAATTGATTTAATACATGTTCTTGGACTTTTTATGAAAACGGCATTAAAAAATTGCCTGATCATTGGAAGAAGTGTACAAATAAGATGGGGGATTATGTAGAAAAATAAGAAAAATGTAAATTTGAATTAATTTTGAAAAATTTTTTTTATAAAAGGCTCGTTTATATTTGATCCACCCTCATATAATAATTCAATACTTTTTATGTTAAATTATGTAACGCGATTCTCTCGTTGCAAAAACACCTTAGAAAACTTATAAATATTATTGTTAAACCATATTTTATGTTGGATTTCTCTAATTGTAAGTCGCTATATTTGATTTATTTGAAGTTAGCACAACGCTCTGCAGTCGTTAGTGATTGGTTGTTAACAGCGCGACGGCGTTGATGATAGCGGCAAGAGTTTTTTGTTCGAAGAGTTAGTAACCGTGATATGAGTAGATACATTGTACGCAATAATGAAAAAGACTTGTGTGATCTCAAGGCATTTTGCTAGGACATATAAACGCGACAAAGAAAGAAGATTCATCCATGTCAGTAAAGGAGCGACTCGAGGGATCTCGTGATTTAGCTACTTAACGATTCAAGAATCTGAAGAGAAGACTTTAAAGACACCTGCGATTGAAAGAAGAATACTCGAAGTTCATGAACGAGTATCTGGAGTTAAAACACATGAGAGAAATAAAAAAAGACAGTGCAAGTTGGTATGTTCAATCTCAGTATTATCTATCGCATCATCGCTAAAGGAAGCGAGCACAATCACTAAGTTAAAGGATTATTTGACGCATCAAGTGAAACTGTCGAGGGCGTTTCTCTAAATGACATCCTAATGATAGGTTCAGTATTGCAACAGGATCTATTATCAATATTGTTAAAATTTTGGAATTTTAGATATGTGATAAGGGCGGCTAACACGTACATAACCAAGATGTATCGTTAAATACTCTTAGAAAATAGGTTCAAACGGTGTTACAGCGTATTTGGAGGGATGATCCAAACGAAAAGATCAAAACTTATGAATTGCTGATTTTAATCTACGTCACAGCTCCAGCATCATTTTTAGTCACAAAGATGATCCAACAGTTGGTCGATTTGGAGGAGAATCAATTTCCTAAGAGTGCATCAATCGCCCGCAGAGATTTCTACATGGATGATCTTATAACTGGCGCCAACTCATTGGAAGAAGTTTTAGTAATTCGTGATGAAGTGTTGCAGTGTTGTTTTGAAGGGAAGGATTCGTTTTTAGGAAATGGGTTTTCAATCATTCGATTTGTTAAAAGGCATTCCAGGAGATGCAATAGACAACGCCTATTCTGGAACTGGATAAGGATGGCACTATCAAAACACTGGGTGTCGAATGGAATCATGCAAAGGACGTTTTTCAATATTCAATCAAGATAGCGTCGTGCACCAAGAGGCTAATGTTATATTCGATATAATACAAATATTCGATCCGCTTATTGGCTTCAATAATATTAACAACCAAGTTGTTAATTCAGGAAATATGGAAATTGCAAATGGATTGATGAATCGTTACCGTCGGATATATTCATCAAATCGAGTTATGTCACAGATATACAATATTTAAACAAGTTTGGCTTACCACGGCGGATCATTGGAGAAGACTCAGATGCAGAGATCCAACTGGATTTTGTGATGCCAGCGAGCGGACTTACGATGCATGCGTCTATGCACAAAGTTTCGAAACAATTTAATTTAGGTTTATTTGTTGTGCGCGAAGTCCAGAGTTGCTCCGCTCAAAACGTTGTGTATCCCGAAATTAGAGTTATGCAGAGCTGAGTCAATAAGCAAGATTAAAGAAAATATCGTTGTTGAATATTGGAATAAACAAAGTGTATCATTGGACAGACTCGTCAATCGTTCTGTTCTTGGATCAAAGCAACCAACAAGAAACTTCTAGTTTCATCACTTATAGAGTAGGAAAGATTCAAGAGTTAACATCAATCGAAGATTAGAATCATGTGGACACGAAAGAGAAGAGATCTAGCGGATTTGGTATCTCGAAGTGCTAACCCTAATGAACGGTGCAACGCTCAATTATGGTGAAGCCCATATAATTGAAGGATCGAATTCGAGTAGAACGTTGATTGGAATTAGAAGACACTGAGGCTGGTCAATCGGATCAAAATGAACAAGTGATGTTGAACAATAGCTAAGCAATCAGAAGATAATCTCGTCGACAAATTTTCTACTCTTTAAAGGTTTATTTAAACTATAGCTACATGTATAAGATTCGCGCAGCTTTGTAAAATAAGGAATGGAATAAAGCTTTCACAGCCTTTAACAATAGAGGAGTTGGAGCATACAAGAAAGTGCATAATTAAAATGGAATAACTAATCGGAAATAGAAGCCTTACGTGAAAATAGAGTTATACCGGATGGTAATAGTTTAAGGTAGCTTAACCCGGTACTAGAGTAACTCCGTCAAAATCATTTACAAATACGAGACTTTTGTGGTCCGATATATGTATGCGAGGACAGAAGAAGAGGGGTTAAGCGAGTTAAAGCCTATGTTGCAATATTCATATATGTATGGCAGTTAAAGCGGTACACCTCGAAGTAATTTTAGATTTGTCTATAGATGCTTTTTGAGAAAAGCTTTTTGAGAACGTATTGAGATACGTTCAAGCGGTTTCAGTACAGGAAAACCTGCTAATGTATACTCCAATAATGACACTTTTGTTGGAATCAATCATGAGCTGGAAAAATGCGAAAGGTTCTTCCATTTAGAATCAATCAAGGCGTTATATCACGAATAACATCAGAAGGAATTAAATGGCATTTTATCCCGGCGTGGGCTTATTTTGGAAGATTTAGAAGTCTGCAGTTAAATCCTTCAAGATAGCTGCAGAAGCATCGATGACATTTGAGGAAATCTCTACGCTCGTGTCACAAATAGAGGCTATTCTGAATTCGTGGCCTTTAACAGCATTATCATCCGATCAATGATTTAAATTATTTATCTCCGGATCATTTTCTCGTAGGTAGCACCTTAATGTCCTATCTTGAAGTATATATAATCGAGGTGAAAATCAATCATTTAAGATGATAAATAGTAGAAAGAATACAACGTTTTTGAAAAAGGTGGTCGTCAGAATATTTGCTTAATCTACAACAACGAAACAAGATTCAGCGAAGGGCCCTCAAAAAAAGATTGGTTATTTATCGAGAAGACGGCTTACCACCGCATAAATAGTTTTTCAGCCGTGTACAATTTTGCCAGGAACAGATAATAATATTGTTAGGACAATTGTAATCAAACTGCTACGGGAGCGTCCGGCTGACAACGTGTGTTACAAATAGAAGATACAAATAGTCATAAGAATTCATAAAAACGCGTTGTTAGTTTATAAGTAGTTTATAAGTAGTCTATAAGTTTATCTTGAAGTTATACCTTTAGCCAAGATTAAGTTGTGATATCAAAGAGGGTTGATAGCTATAGTCAAGGCGCGCGGTATGTTAGTGTATATATATTTTATGTTGAATTTTTCTAATTGTAAGTCGCTATTATATTTGATTTATTTAAAGTTAGCGCGCTTTGCAGTCGCTAGTGATTGGCGTTGTTAATAGCGCGGCGGCGTCGACAATAGCGGTTTTGACGAAAGCGGCGAGAGTTTTTTGTTCGAAAAGTTCAGTTCAGTTAGTAACGGCGATACGACACATTATACGCAATAATAAAGGAAAGACTTATTTGAACAAACAATAATATGAGAAAAAGGTCAGAGAACGAGCAGAACATTAGATGGAATATAGTTTAATATAGATTTTTATTGTTAACGATACAATAATAAATCAGAAACTGACCTTTTTCTCATATTATTGTTTGTTTATTTGATTGTATCTCAAGACAATTCACCGATTATACAGTCCACTTATATCTGAAGAAACATAAAAACTCATAAGAAATAAAGCGTGTTCAGCATCGCTCTCTTATAAGAGAGCGTTAACAATTACTGAAATAATAGCATGCCTCTGATCATGGATTTGCTGCCGTAATGAATGAAAAATGCGAAATGCAAATAGAACATATATCACGCCATTATTTGATACAAATGCTCACAAAGAATTTCTTTTTCAGGCAAATAGCGTATCAGAATTCTTGCGATAGCAGGAAAATTAATATTACGCATCCTAGTATACTAAAACCGAAGTGAATATTTTTATATGTTATAAGAATTATTCAATTATATATGTATATACATATATATATATATATATATATATATACACATACATAAAATATTGTGTAGAGAAATCGAAACGATTATGCAAATTGTCACATAGATTTAATGTTAATGAACTTGATGAAAGAAGTTTTCGAATTAGATGATTAATAGTGAATATAAGATTTTAATTAAATTTTAATTTTAATATCAAACATTATCCTTTTTCATAAAAACCTTTCTGTCAGTAATTGATTCAGATATACATATTAAAACGGACCTCGTACAATACTCACGTAAGACAATGTAGAATATGCAATCGTAAACAAGTGAAAAATTGATCATTCGTAAAATTCTCCTTTTTATTTTACGTGCTATGTAAATTCTCGAATCGTTAAGAAACTAGTCGTCATGTAGATCACATAGAACGGTCGATTATATAAAAAGATATGAGCAAAAATGTATTTCTGTCAACATATTTGTGACTCGCGTAATTTAGGATTGGATGAATCTCAGCCCTTGAATCTATTATGGGCAAAATATCCCAGCTGAAGTGTTATTCTTCGCAATAATTTCTTTATAGACTTTCGAGAAGGGGGTATATAGATACTTGTTAGCATCAAAAAATTATTAAATTGTTTATCAATTTAATAAGTGAATTCATTGTTTCCGGCTTTATGCGCTGTATTTCAAGTTTGACAAATTGCGGCGCGCAGATTCACAAATTATAATTGGAACCAAGATCCGCCGCAGGGGGTGCGGGGCAGGGGGGGTACTCCGTGGCGAGAGGTATAACGTCACGGGGGAGGGGGAATCCATTTAATTACTTAATTAAATAATAATTAATTTAGATAATCTAATTAAATAAAATTCTATTAATTAATTAGATTTAGAATTTATTCATTAGAATAACAATCTATTTACATAATTTAACAAATTGAAATTCTATTAATTTATTTAACTTGGATTAGATATAACAAAAAAAATGCCGCCGCGTGTTTTCTGTCTCTATGCGTATACCTACCATCTTTTCGGAGGCGTTATCTCTTGCATTGAATCTATCATTATTAACACTTAATTAAAGGGAAAGAGAGAGGGGAACTCGTTCCAACGAACAGGAACGTACAGGTCTTGAAATGATAAAGCGAATGATAAAATATATATTCTAGGAGAAAAGATTATAATTTTTATTTTAAATTGTGAAAGAATCATGCGTTTTCTTATAAATTTAAACCGCTGAGGCAGGTGAGAAGAAATAATTTATAATGTGTAACATTCAATTTTTTTATTTAAATTTTTACATTTAATCCCATTTTTCCATTAATCATATTTTTTTTCCCCGAATAAGATCGCCAAATCCAGGATGTCTTCTTTCCCATTCCAAATTGCATCTTGCGCATCCCGCTCTATGCGACGCCAGTATCGCACCCATTTTCGATCTTCGAAATTCAGGAAGCCTTTAATTTTTATTTGTGCCCAACATAACCACTAGAACAAAATAACATATAAATGTTAAATATATTGCGCAATACAAATTACATATTCGCCTTACTTTTTTCGCCGGAATCTCAGCGACAGCATATGGTTAATGCTAACTTTGCACACCGCCTGATGGTCGACCCACACCCACTAAAAATAAAAATAAAAATAAAAAAGGAAAAAAAACACAATATTAAAATATGCACAATCACACACTTACACCATCATCAGGAAATGTAATTTCTACTATGTTCTTCAAATCAGTCATTATTTTAATCTCGTCACTATTTTAATCGTCTGAACGTTCAGAAAAGTCTTTGAAAACTGACTGACGATCCCAAAGAAGAAGAATCAGAGTTATCTCAAGACTTAGAGTAGGGATACACATAACTTTTATAAAAACAATTTCTTTTTTTTCTTTAGTACTCGGTCAGGTAGGAAATGTAAAAATGTTTAATGAACATTCGATAACACTTAATAACATTTAATAACGTCTATTTAACGTTTTCTTTTACCAGTTAAAAATATTGTTTTTAAACAAGACATTTCCATGGAATTTTTAACTTTTGTACGATATTTTTGAACATTTATACGTTTAATAAATGCATTTTTTTATACGTACTATAATGTAATATAAAAAAACGTATTGGCTCATTTTTTAAACGTTTATTAAACTTACTATGCTGCTTGGGCTTCAAATTATACGGGTTTCAGTGAAACGTGTTTCAATAAAAGACTTTGTTTTCGAGAAATCTCAATCCGTTAATTAAAATGAGATACCCCGTATATTGACTGCATTCAACGAAAAAAGTAGTTTTACAAATGTTACAAAATTTTTCAATATATGATTGTTTCTTGTCCTTGTTTCCTTCTTGGATCTAATAATTAGATGATTAAACCAATCATATTTAAAGAATTTTACAACCGTTACAATGCTGCTTTTTTTGTCGAACACAACTTTAATTCTAAAAGCATCTATTATTTCATTTCTACATATTTCATTTACTAAGAGATAAAAGTTACAATTTTTTTCATTTATATAATTAGAATTTTAAACATAAAAAAATATTGAAGATATGGAATAAAGAAAGAATCATTTGTAACTTTCGATAAATATCAAATATTTTTATCATAATATAAATTCTTAATACGTACCTCTATGTCTTCGGTAATCAAAGTAACTGAATTTTCATCATTACAAAGGAGAGCCTTTATTTTTTTGTTGAACATGAAATTTGTTTTTTCCGGGTCGGGCCGATCAGAATCTATACTTCCGTCAGAACTCGAGTGTGATTCGATATGTGATTGAACCGCAAGGCTTGGACAAAAATAATTACAGTGTTATCAAGTATATAATAGAAAAATAATAAAAAATTAATAATTCATGGCTATTGTTTTGCATGAAAAAAGAAAGATTATCCAAACGTCTAAAAGTTGTAAATCAATTTAAATCTGCGTAAGTCATCATTTGAATAATTAGACAACACGCAAGTGCCTAAAGGCCTATCCAGACAAACTTGCATAATTGCATAACCACAGTATTGTTGCGACTTTGCGACTGACCAATCAGAGAAGAAAACGTTGCATATTACGTGATTGATCAGTCGCAGAGTCACAACACACTGCAATTTCGTTGTAGACCCAGCAGCCATCCCGGCTATGAGTAAGATAATGCAGTTCTTATGGATATAAATAATGAGTAATATTTGTGTTGAATAAGATAACGTAATTTTAAGGAAGGTTATAACTTGGCATCAGTTATTGATTTCAAATCTTTCATACATGTTACTACCACTTAGAAAAAGTTACTACTACTTGTATTAAAAAAGGTTTACTACCACTTGGRTTGCAATAATTTGTTACAAATTTATTTCTATTTGGGTTAGAAAAGGTTTACTATCACTTCTCTTGGGATAATCATTACTACTTGGGTTAAAATAATTTGTTACAAAGTTACTTCCACTTGGGTTTTATTATCACTTAGGTTACAATAATTTGTTACAAAGGTACTACCATTTGGGTTAGGTTAGGTTAGGTTAAAAATTTACTACCACTTGGGTTAGAATAATTTTTTAGAAAGTTACTTCCACTTGAGTTTTATTACTACTTAGGTTACAATTCGTTACAAAGTTACTACCACTTGGGTTAGGTTAGATACGAGCGCGTACACTTAACGCTTTTTTTACCTTTTTTTAAAAAGGTGTTATTATCATTTTTACTACCACTACTTGGGTTAGAATAATTTGTTACAAAGTTCGACTTGGGTTTTATTACTACTTGGGTTACAATAATTTGTTACAAAGGTACTACCACTTGGGTTTGTTATTACCATTTAGTTTTGAAAAGGTTAATACCACAGGTTAGAATAATTTGTTACGTTACACTTAGATTGTACAAAAATTAATGCGTTCACGACGAGCACGTACACTCCCTAATAGCACAAGTAGATTCCAGGAACATTGAGTGTATATCGTAAAAGTATATTACGTGTATTCTCGGAACATTAGAGATACGTATTATAATGTACTATGTATATACTATTCACGTTCGTATACCCGCATCTATTTAGTTCGTAATATATACTGACAATATTCTGTAGTATATCCGCACGATGTCATCAACATATTATCGATATATACTGTATATATACGCACAATATACGTAACTTGGCGTGCGCGTGCACATTGTTAGGTTAGGTTAGTTAGGTTAGGTTAGGTATTTAGTTAGGTTATTAATTTTATACTGTTTAGAAAGAAACTACTGTTTATTTGCACTTTTCTTATAAATTTTTTGACATTTTAAATTACACATTTCAGGGTTGCCACAGAAAATCAATTTTGAAATTCCCTGACTTTTCCAGGTTTTCCAGACAAACTTGATAAGGAAATATCTTCCTGTAAAAGCTAATTATATCATATAAGTCAGACTCATATATACATAAACGCTTATCATTACAAACACTTACTTTCAGTGGTAGAAGTACAACTGTCTCAAGAATTCGCTAGAAATTGCTTTTTATCAAAGAGCGTTAAARCATTAACCTCCYTTCCTCGTGTAATTGCAATGTTGAGGTTAGGCGTGTAAGGTGCGTAAGTGATCCGGCCTAGCCACGATGTACGAGATACGCTAATGCTCTTAATTGTGAAAATCCACTAAGTGATATATGACAGAGCGACCTTTCTATCCTGTCAAAAATTAATAATACAAAACATAACTAAATAAATATTGTTTGCGAGTTTTTATATA
>JANQDE010000012.1:3543912-3612794 GCA_037157785.1 Cephalotes varians | reverse complement strand
TTTTTTTCGGAGTTCACCATATCGTGTACCGGTTGACGAGAAACGACAGCGTATTAATTTTGTCTCTGATTGGTGAGTGGCGTCGAGTTAAGTATAATCCGCGGAATAATAACGCGATTAAGATGCGATTTATGTTGCAAACGATCTTTCGCTTTCGTTAAACGCAAATCCCTTCGTGATTGGTAGAAACATTGATAGCGATTCGCTGATGGAGTTATGTATGTCTTATTTCTTTATTCCATATCTTAACATGAACCATAAGAAAACAAGCCATTTTAATATCTCATAATTAAAAATAATAAAAAAGTAAAAAATAGTAGAAAATAAAAAAACAATCTTGTGGTTTGTAATCATGCGTGTCTAAACATATAGAATTTTTCATTGTTAATTTGATTTTTTTAATGCAAAAATACTGATTTCGTTACGGACAGACACTTTACGCTTTTTTTTATAATATATCAATGTATAAATATTACGCGACAGGATTATTCCTGTCTCGAATCTTCGTGTCTCAACCGGCGCGATACCGAACTTTTGGAAACGCGTGATTGGTCCCGCGGAATCTCCCGATCGCGCCTCATTGGTTGGCGTCCAGGACCTCCCGCGGATATATAAGAGCGCACCCGAAATCAAGTCAGTTTTCGCTCGGTTCGGTTCAAAGTTGTTAGAACTCGGTTTTAGTTTCAGTTTCAGTTTCAGTTTCAGTTTCAGTTTCAGTTTTACCATGTCACCTACAACCTACGGTTGTGTCGGCTTTGTTGTCGGCATGTACTCTATACGAATAAACTCCGACTCACCTATTAATAAATAAATTACTGCAATAATAAAATTTGATTAACTTCGGGAGTGTCGTGCAAAATATCGCGCGATCGTAACTTTCCGCGGACATTGTCGTGAGTGTTGTGAGTGTGTGAGTGTGTGAGTGCAACGAATTTGATGACTGGCATTCTGAGAGGAGGACGAGGTCTAGGAGAGGCATCGTACGCTAGCGGAACAGCCGTGGGGTGATTATTATTTCATTGTTATTATTTCATTTTTATTTTGCGGGAACTTGTTTGTAACTTTTTTATGCGTGCAACAATTATTTTTTGAAATATTCTATATCTCATATATATGAATACGATGGTCTTGTCTGTAATATTATTGAAAATATCTGCTTGTATTAATTCCTTTACGTTCAACACATTCCCTTTTGTTATTCAAACTTTCATGCAATTTTAAGAAGTCGCGGAAGCAACGGTATACAAGAATTTTTAAATTAACAAATTTCCTCATCTCTCTGTACGCGCAAGAGAAAAGAGACGAAAAGAGCGAAGATTCTTGCATCGGTAGTATCGCGTATTCCCTGCGAGAGGTCTCCATAATCGCATCGATAGACCTCGATAGGGCTCATCCAGATAAATTTGCATAAGGGCCACTTTTACCAACGTCGGTTAGATCAACCGACGGTTAATTCCAATGGAATTATCCAATCGCATTTGTCTTTGACCAGAATGAACCAATCACGGTTGATACTTTAACCGTCGGTTAGACTAACCGACGGTTAATTCCAATGGAATTATCCAATCGCATTTGTCTTTGACCAGAATGAACCAATCACGGTTGACATTTTAACCATCGGTTAACTTAACCGACGTTGGTAAAAGTGGCCCTAAAGAAACCATACGCATAGAGAAAATTATTCAATTGCGTTTTACATGCATCCTTGTTGATAGAAATACGATTGGATAATTTTAATAATTTTTTTATACATATGATTACGCAGCTATGCAAATTTGTCTGGATAGGCCCTAACACTCGCACACCTGACGTTCGAGGATCATTTGATGCGGCGGCGGCGACGCCGGCGGCAGTCGGTGGCGGTAATGGCGACGGCGGCGACGACGACGATGACGACAGTCGCGCCGCATTTACGTTTTGGCAGCCGTCGCGAAGGAAGGCTCGACCGAACATAATCGTGCATCTCTCTACCTTTCTCCTTTCCTCTCAGTGCTTTGTATCCGCCCCTCACCCTCAACTCGTTTCGATTACGTGTGTTGCGAATCGCGCCGAAGCTCGCGCGCACGAATATCGGTTGTTCGGTAAATTTTTGGTGAGTTTCGATTTCCGATATGCTATGCGAAGTGGATGTTGCTCGATTTTTTTCGAAAATTCTTAAAGTTCATTTTTTTTCACCGTGTCTATAAACAGAGATGATTCGCGATTTTTCGCGAAAAGATCTAAGAATCGATCATTAGTCTTTCCAAAGACGATTTTCCCACAATTTCCCATGAGCGCGCGAAGCGTCTTACGCGCGCTCGAATAGGGTGAGGGTCGTTTTCACGGGAAACAATAATCTGAATTTGAACCTAACGGACATTCTAGGCGACTGGTTTCCAGAAACGGCGATTCGACTCGCAACGTGGTTGCGGAGATTCCGATCCGTGCCGATCCAACGCTCGATCCTCGCTAACAACCGGAGTACTCGATTTGCCCTTTCGTTCTCCGTATTAAAACCCGGAGGTGCCCGTTGAGGATGGCGAGCTTGAAGGTGCGCGTCGATTCGCCAACGGTGCGTTATTCGGAGGATTTCATCGAGGCGGAATACGAATATCGAACGACTAGTGTGACCGAGGGCGACGAGAATGATCACGATACCTATACGGTGAGAATCTGTTCATCGATCCATCTATGGCATCCGTCTATCCGTCCATCCAGTTGTCTCGAGTGTTTCACTAATGCTCGCGCTGGCTGGGTCGATATCGAATCTGCTCTTCGAGCTACGCTCTTTTATCTAATTGTAAGACGAAACTTTTCGCTGTATCCTTTTAGACACACGTACACGCGTAATGCATCGAGTACCAGCGAAAAGATGCGGGATGCTCTTTTTTTCAATGATAAATTCCTTTTTTCTAAAAAATTATGACACCTCCGCTTCCTCTTCCCGTCATTGTAATAAAATGTCGAGGCATTAATTTTCAAATTTAAAGCGATCAAAAAATGTTTTCTCGCGATTTAAGAAATCAAACTGATAACAAAATTGTTAACTGTCATAGATTCGTTACAATTCGTGCAAGTGAAATTTACTTTAGTAGAATTTTAATTTAAGGTTTAATACTACGAAAATGTACGAAAAAGAAGATTGAAAAATTGATATGAATAACGATTTTTCAGATATTTTTGTTTAAAAGTAACAAAGAAGATGTAAGAAACGTATCGCGAGTTGACGGAGGAATTTCTAGTTGAAAAGACATTCGGTCTCTCACGATAATCGCACGCGCGTTTGCCACATGCACAAAATTTAATTCTTCGTCGCACCGAGTTATCTCGATATATTTTCTCAAATTACATCTTGCCTTTGGGTCTTTGTTCTCGTGCTTTCTTGCAAATCGAATTCTTCTCTTTCTCTTTTTGCTATATACTCGGATAGATAACAAAAATTTACATATTAAATGGGTTATGTATGGTATATAAAGCTTGATCCGTTTCTTTTGCCGCGTTAGAACGTCAAGTACGTCAAGTGTTGGGAAAAAAAGCGAGCATTGTACGCGTATCGTCCTTCGAATATACGTAATAAACCATAAAATCTGTCGGGCGTATAAGCGACATTGTCGAGTGAAATTGTTCTAGATCGCTCTAGAAGGCCTTCGTAAGGCCGACCCTTGCAAGCTCGCGCGCGCGTGTACAGCGCAGTCAAATATTTATCCACACGTATCTATCCACGTAAACTATTCGTTAAACTAATTCGTTGAACACTTCGTTATATACATTGAATTTTAGCACAGTTATCGACGATTTAATTTTGATATTGAAAAATTTAAAGAAATATCTGCATTTATTGTACATTGTACCATACGATGCTAATTTCGTTACTTTAATGCGCACGCGCGCGTGTATTTATGTATGCGTATGTACATTGTATTAATTGGTACGTAATATGTGCAATGATTATACATTTCCAAGTATAATTCTTTGTTTATACTACAATTATAGCTAATCTCCGCCGATTCTGCAATTGTTCCGGTCAAACGTCTTCGATGTTGTCAAAATCAATTTATACAATATTTTTTCATTGGGTTGTATTTTTTTCATTTTCTAAATACTATCTCGATTGAAGGTAAAGTGAAAATATATACGATAAAAGATATGCACACATTCTTTTCTTCCTTGATGAAAAACTTGTGTATTCTCCAAAATTTTTTGCAATTACAAATCTTTATTTATTATCGCTACATTTCACATATATTAAAAGAGATAAGATTACACAAAATTTAAGTAAATTAAAAACTAACGTTAATTAAAATTTTCTAGATAAATTTTTATAAAAAATTTGCGTGAAAAGAGTTACAATAATCTTGTAATACTATTTATCTAAATGTTACTTTACTTCCCAGCAAACGAAAATGGATGTAAATGGACAAAAATGGATTCGTTTTGTTCGTGTCAAATACAGATTCTGATTTTTTGAATTCATGTCTATCCAATTAAAGTTTCCGAATTTTTTAAGATCCATTTTAATCCATATGAAGGGATAAAAACAGAGCGATTCTTATTCTTTTTAATTCAAAAAAAGTATGCAGACCATTAATTCATTTTAATCTATCACGCGAGATTAAAACAAAATGATTTCTACTTTTTAAATCCAAAAAAAGTTACTCGGACCATACAATTCATTTTAATCCATGACATGGGATTGAAATGATGTAAATGCTATTTTTTTCAATCCATATTTTGTTCAAATGAATTAAAATGGATTAAAATTTTCAATTCGTTTCAATCTGTTTTCGTTTGCTGGAGTTCTTTTTTTGAGGAATACAAAACAATTTCGAGATATTGCTTCATCGGCACTGTTTTTCACAGGTAACACCTATGTCCACAAAATTATTGATCAGAACCATGATGAAAGTTCCGAAACTAGGCCTGATGCTAGTGGGCTGGGGTGGCAACAATGGTAGCACTATGACAGCAGCTTTACTGGCGAACAAGCTTAAATTATCGTGGGAGACGAAAGAAGGTCTGAAAACCGCCAACTGGTACGTCTTCCAGAAACTTACTATTATTATTTATTATTATCTGTTTTTATTTATTCAAGATTGATATTATTTCACAATAAAACTGTCAGAGGAGTGAATGATTATATTTTTTTTATTTAATTGGTATTCTAAATTTTTTTACCAACACCAATACATCGAACTGCACTGTATTAATCTTAAGATTACTGATCCAAACTTATTGGAGTGTTATTACATTTAAACGTTTCAACCTCGATTTTCTATCGTATCTTTTCTTCTTACATGCGATTTTATTATTTTTCATCGTTATTACTTTCCATTCCTTCATTTTTCTTTATGTGCCTTTCAGGTATGGTTCCCTGACGCAAGCGTCTACTGTGAAATTGGGTAGAAGAATCAAAGGAGAAGATGTTTATGTGCCCATCTCCAGCATGCTGCCTATGGTGAATCCCGATGACATCGAGATCGACGGTTGGGATATCTCAAATGTAAACCTCGCAGAAGCCATGACGCGCGCCAGAGTGTTGGATGTAAACCTGCAGATACAATTGCGACCCTACATGGCTCACATGTGGCCCAGGAAGAGCATATACTATCCCGATTTCATTGCTTCGAACCAGGTAATTGTAATTTCGGATTACGAGATTCAATATTACCTGTGCGATACACGCGCAAAATTGATCCTTGATAATGGATTATAAAATCTAAGTAATCCATGAAAATTTCCGCATAAAACCTTCAGTTTTCTTACATACAACACGAATTTCGTCTATCTCCCATTGAAAATTTAAGTAATTTTATCAATTAATAAATTTAATTATCTAACATTTTTTTTATCAATACTAAGATGTTAAGTCTGAATTGATCTATAATTTTCAATATGAAACAAAATTATTATCTTCAATTTTAATAGGAGAAGTGTTTGAATTTCAATTATAATTCAATAATTCTATAAAAAAAAATTCTATAAAAAATAAAAATAATGTAAGTCATATTATTTTTTAATGTTTTAATAGTCAAATGTCTCCCTGGTTTTCAAAACACACACTATCTGGCAACTTTTATATTTCTTGAAAAAAAAATCAGATGGTTGAAAAATTTTAGGTAAATTAAAATTATTGTCAGCGATCAAAATCACAATATAATTTCATCGAATTTAGTTTAATGTACTAATGACATGTATATGAAGTGGAATGAAAGTGACAGTATGTGAGGTGTGCGCGCGCGCGTGTGTGTGTGAGTGAGAGAGTGTGAGTGTGTGAGTGTGAGTGAGTGAGTGAGTGAGAAAGAGAGAGATTGAAAGAGAAAGCAGCGAGAGGTTAAAGGAAATAGATAATGGCAATGATATGTATATGAGAAAACTAAAAATAATAGTCTTAACTGCTTTATACATATATACATTATACATATATAAATATATAATTTTTATAATTTATTTTTATTTATACTTTTTATTATATTTATTATACTTTATATAAAGAAATAAAATATATTGTTGTAGTTTGTCATTATATATTGTCATTATATATGTTATTATATATTCTTTGGAGAGAGAATAGACGAAAAGTCATTATGTGTTAAGAAAATTAAAGGAAAAAATGCTTTGAAATACATAGATTTTATATGATTAGATTTTATATGATTAGATTTTATAATGTTATTTATAATTTAAGAAACTAAATTGTATTATTAGTTTCTCAAGACGGAAAATCATTATACGGTACCACGTAAGAAAACTGAAGGTGACAACGCGTTCAACTGTGAAACAAGAGGTATCAATAATTTTCAAAGTTCTCAATATTCTATAAATATTATTACTGTAAGGAACAAGAAATTACAAACTTATTTTTATGTTGTATAACAATGTGCAAAATCTTTACATTTGATTTGAAAAATATGTGTTCATACGCGCGCGCACGCGCATGTACAATCACAAACAAAAAAATTATAAAATTTTAATTTTTTGTAATTTTAATTTAATTAACAATAAGATAAAAAAATATCTTTATATTTTATCTTTTATGTAATACATTAGATGTATTTCTATTTGTTGATTATATAATAACATAAATAATGATGTTAATAAATAATGTTCTCAGAAAATGAAATAACATTTTTTTAATTATATTTTTCTGTTTTTAATATTACTGCGTGCGTGTGTGCATGTTTGTAAGTGCGCGCGCGCGCGCGTGTGTGTGTGCGTGTGTGTAAAAGGGAATCGTATTTATTATATTAATAATCTTCATTATTAATCTTTTTCTTATCGATTAAATAATCAATTACTTTTCTTATTATATAATATTAAATATTTTCGAAATTTGCTTAAAAAGGGCAAGAGGGCAAATAACATCATCATGGGCACCAAGATCGAGCAACTCAATTTGATTCGCAATGACATAACGCAATTCAAGGCTGCAAAAGGTCTCGATCAAGTTATTATTTTATGGACCGCAAATACCGAAAGATTCTCAGAGATCATAACAGGTGTTAACGATACAGCCGACAATCTGTTGAAGGCAATCGAAGAAGATCATTCGGAAATCAGTCCTAGCACCATGTTTGCTGTAGCAGCGGCTCTAGAAGGAGTATGATTGAAATTTCTTTTTTTTTATAATAGAAAAAGAGATGCTTATCCAGATTATTATTTAATAGAGGAATCAGTTCTACAATTTAGAGCAAATATAGAGCAGTAGGGCAAATATTCCAAAAATAGGTAACGGTTATATTTTTCTCAGATCTCAGAATTTCACAGATCAAAGAAAGACAGATAATCGATACAGATTCAGTAAACTGATTCTCAGTAATGGTAATTTAGTACTTAATAGTAAAAATGAAAATTTAATAACAATAATAATAGGTATATATATATAATCATAATAATTATTATTCTAGAAACAGAGGTAAACAATTAATATTTAATTTTGAATTAACTTTTTTTGCAACGTAAAAGTAAATTTCTATTATAAAAATATATTATCATGCAATAGTATTACTTTTAATATAATAATTAATAATAATACTTGATAATAAATAAAAATATGGAGTATTTTTTCAAATATTTTTTTCTACAATTGCATCTCTTTTGAATTTATTACAATTATATTGTATGTGCATATATTCTTTCTCTCTCTTATATCTCTTATAAACCAATTATAATTATATCACATACATGTGCATATATGTATACTTTTACTATTTGCATGTGTTTGTATGAATTTATTAATAACAAAAAATTACATTGGGGGAAATGGGATTTTTTGTGCGTACATTCAAACAATTTTTCCAGTGTACCTACATCAATGGATCGCCACAAAACACTTTTGTGCCAGGTGCTCTTGATCTAGCCAAGAGGCAGAAGACATTTGTCGGCGGTGATGATTTCAAGTCCGGTCAAACAAAACTCAAATCCGTGCTTGTGGATTTCCTTGTATCGGCCGGTATAAAGCCAGTGTCAATTGTCAGCTACAATCATTTAGGGAACAACGATGGATACAATCTATCTGCACCGCAGCAATTTCGCTCAAAAGAGGTACATATGATATAAAGAAGAAAGTATAAATATATGATATATTTGACTTTTATACATCAATAAATAATAAAATCTCTTATTAACTATTAGAAATACAAAAAATTTCTTTAAACAAAAGTTACTGTTTTTTCAAGCGCTTATCTAAATTTGTGTTTATTCTTTTCAAAATCATTTTTAAATCAACTGTAATTTCTCAAGTGGAATATGTGATATAATTTTACACACTATAAAAGAGATATTTTATATGTAATATATTAGCTTACCTTTAATATGCAAAGTGTAAGGCACCGGCCATTTCACCTCTTGTGTGCAGGTAGAGGACGTTAAACTAAGTAGAAAAATCCTCTATTATTTTGCAATTGACTCAATAATTAACAAGATATTAATTTTTGAAAATCACTGAATAAGAGCATATCCATCCGACCAATACATCTTACATCCTATATATATGTGTGTGTATATACACACACACACACACACACACACAAAACAGGGTGTTTGATAATTATGTGAACAATTTTCATGAGCAATTAGAGCGGACTAAACTAAAGCGGAAAATCCTCTAACATTTTTAACTTTTCGCAATAGTCAACGAGATATTAATTTCTAAAGATTGCCCAATACGCGCGTTCTTCTACTGGCAAGTGTATCTCTATTGATAGCTCGACCCGCGGGTAGTGGAGAGGCGTGACTGCTCGAGTGAAGGAAAAAGTCGCAGTGTGCTTGGCGCGGGACGCTTGCCAGGCAGTTCCGGCTCCCCGCGGGTCGCGCGTCGCGCGTCGCTATCAATGGATGTACACTTGCCAGTAGAGAGCTGGGCGGATGCGTGTGTTGGGTAATTTTTAGAAATTAATATCTCGTTGACTATCGCAAAAAGTTAAAAATGATAGAGGACTTTCCGCCTTAGTTTAGTCCGCTCTAGCTGCCCATGAAAATTGTTCACAGAATTATCAAACACCCTGTATGTGCATATATATATATATATATATATATATATATGATTTCTGTATATGTGCATGCATATGTGTCATTTATGCACATTAAGAATTGAATACTATAATGATTTTATATCTATTCATGATATATAGTATATTATGTAGTATATATATTTATATATCATGTTAATTTTATTTAGAATTTAAAATTAGAATATCCCATATTATTAAATTTTGTATTGTACAATGTTTTACTCAATACATATATACAATCAATGTCATATACAGATCTCCAAGAGTAACGTTGTAGACGATATGGTGGAATCCAATAAGATTCTCTACAAGCACGGAGAAAGGCCGGACCATTGTGTTGTCATTAAATATGTTCCTTACGTCGGTAAGCTCTTATCTTTTAAATTTCATTGTCTAATGTTTTTTTGTGTCAAGTATAAGAAATTTTTCAGAAATTTAAAAATAAAAAATTTTAAATATGCATGCGTGTGTGCACGTATGTGTCAAAGTCACACTATTTGTCAGAGATAGTCGGTGGCATAATTTTTTCCTCTATCATAATATTTTTAAAAATTTTATAGTTCTCAAAATTTGTAAAATGTTTAAAATTCTCCAGTTTCTCAAAAATCTGATAAATATTTTTTAGAACATATGAAATTCTTAAACTGCTTGAAAATCTTGAAAAAAATTGATGAAATCTCTAAAATGTTTGAAAAATCGAGTCTCGGAATTTTTCTCGGATTTTTACATTAAGATTCTTTTTATATTTATTTTATATTTACATCTTTTCCAGGTGACAGCAAGAGAGCAATGGATGAGTATACTTCTGAAATCATGCTAGGCGGTCACAACACTATCGTGATCCATAATACATGTGAGGATTCACTTCTTGCAACTCCCATCATTCTTGATCTCGTAATTTTAGCTGAACTCTGCTCTCGCATCACTTTCAAAAGAGCGAATTCCGACGATGACGAAGAATTTTCCGGTTTCCATAGTGTACTCTCTATTTTGTCATATCTTTGCAAAGCTCCACTAGTGCCCCCTGGGTCTCCCGTGGTGAATGCCTTGTTTCGACAACGGGCTGCTATCGAAAACATTTTACGAGCTTGCTTGTCATTGCCACCGGAGGACAATATGTTACTTGAACACAAAGTCATTTTCAAGATTTAAAGATTAAGATGCAATGGGGTGACGAAATTAAGGTAGATGGTAGGGAAAGAGAAAGGGGAATAGCAAGAATATAGGAAAGATATGAGGATAAAGGTAAAAAGTCAAAGTGATAATGAAAACTTAACTTGTTTGTATTAACAAAGGAAGATTGATGGTATCTTTTTAATCTAATTTTCGTTCTCTTTAATAACAAACATCCGATATACTGATCTCAAACCACACACAAAGAGCAAGAGAATGGCGGGAGGATTGAGGACTGATTTTCTAATTTTATTACAAACAATTCAATTTTGATAAAAAAAATGTTAATTGCATCAATGTCAACAAAATTAACATTGTAACAAACATAGATTTTCAAATCCATATTTCGAACATTTTCAATTATACTAATCGATTATGAAGATTTGGTCAGGAATTTGGTTGAATATCGTTAATAAAAATCATATATTACAGTTAAATTATTTTTTATTCAATATTATTAATGTAATAATAAAATTATTCTAGTATCAAATTGTTTAATTGTCAAAATTGAAATCGTTAATAATATAAAATTATTATTTTATAATAGATCAAGTCTTTTTGTTTCTGAGATTGTTTGTGAGAGTTGCTGATTTATGTCAATCAATTATTTTTTTATCAGTTTATCAAAAAATATATTAATCGATTGTTTAAATGATAAAATTAATTAATTGTAAATTTCGAAAAAAATATTTTGAATAAATATAATTTTATACATCATATATATATATATATATACACACACACACCACACACACGCGGACTTGATTAGGTAGTGTGAATGTTTGAGAGAATTGCGTGCATTTATAGGATTTAGAGAAATAAATTTAGTATGTGGAATAATGAAGGCAGACAGATAAGAGAATGTAGAGGTAAAAGAAATGTAGGAGACAAAAGGCAATAATTTAATAAAAGGTAGGATTTTGCTGCGCCAAAAGTATGGATGATAAAGGTAATGGCAAAGAAAGTAACGAAAAGCATGGAACTGCATTCGAGTGCGAGTCTCGTCCTCGAGTCATTTTACCTTTGCTTTAACCTGAGATGAATGGCGAGGATAGATAGCACTCAGGGGCGCCCATGTGATGTATTTATGGTCGTGGCCTAGACAACGTGGATAAGGCAGTTAAGGTAGAAGTTGTAATGTAAAGGAGAGTAGTCATGGAGAAAAAGAGGAGATAATGGTAAGGATTATATATTTAGAGGTAGGGAATGCGCAAGAGAAGAAGATATAAAGTACAAGGTAGGATTCTGTTGCGACAAAGAGTGTAGATGATAGCGTGGGCAAAGTAGTTAAGGCAGGCTTGTAATGTAAGAAATCAGTCGTAAAGGAAAGGGATAGAGGTAAGAAAACTATACATTTAAAGGTAGAAACGAATAAAAGAAGAAAGGCGTTAAATAAAAAGGTAAAATTCTGGATGCATGTAAGATGATAGACATGAGACGTAAAATATATTATAAGAAATAGAAACAAAAGGGCCCAAATGTAGGAAAAAATTAGATAGGCGAGAGGTAGAGAGAAGTGATGGAGGAAGGAAAGTAATAAGGATAGAAGGATGAGTGTGGTAGGAAAATTTTGTCCAAGTCTCCTTTCTGGCATTTGTTTATGCTGAAGCGAATAAACTCTATTCTGTATACATACGAAAATGTATGTGTATGTACGTGTGCGTGTAATATGTGTAAAAATGAGATAATTAATCTTCCGTCTACAATCCGAGTCTTATCTGACACAAGCGAGATTTCATTCTCAAATTTCTTCGAAATGAAGGGAGGATGGAGTTCTTCCTCCTAAAATACTTTGTTAGTAAATTCTTTTTTTGCCAAGCGATGCCAGTGTACGACAATTTGTCTTCGATTGGAGCGTGGAGTCTAAAGTTACGCATGTGCCAATCAAAAAAGACCCAGATTAGAGTATAAATATCGATTGCAGACGGAGAATTAAGGATGTGTATAATTCAAATTATTTGTAATTTGCGTACAAATAATTAGTAGATTACGAATTATTATCAATTAAACTTGGACAAATACACATTGGTTTTCGTTAAACTAATAGTATCGTGGTATCTTCTAAAACAGATCGATGAAGAAAAGGAAAATAGCTTTCGAAGCTCATCCTTCCTTCATGATTTATATGTATTACAAGGTAGATGTATGTTCCATTCGAGTACTCTTTCGAATAATATACAACTGAATTAATATCGTACATATTCTTAGGCGCTTTTCACTTGGCGCCCTCAATAGTATTTGTCCTTTTATTTAACATTTAGTAAAAAAGAATGAAGTAATTCCAAGAGCGTTTCGAATGGAACGCAATCCTTGTATCTCGTGTGAAAGTTCAAATTTAAAAAAAAATTCAAAAGGCTCTATTTTTATACGTACATTTCTGAAATAATGTTTGAATGATATTTAATAATCATTATTATTATAATAATTATATGATTTCTTATTTTGTGTTGTCAACCTATATGATATCCCCATATTATCAACCTTTATGTATATTCAGTACTTTACAATACTTAACAATATTTTCATCGTTATATTTTAGTCTCTAAGTCTTGTCGCATGTAGAAAAATACATTCGTATTATTACGCAGTTTGTCGTAATATCGTACAATAAAATTTACACGCGTAATTTCTTATATCATTCTCTAAACTACATTCCCTACATTCAATTCCCTAATATTCCCTTTTCGAACATCAATGAGCGGTTTTAATTGACGATGTTTGTGATGCGCACGCATCGCATCTCGATTAAAATTTAGAAAATTAGTACGAAATGCACAAACTGTTCCGCAGTGTACTGAGAATGTGTGTAAGAACTTGGAAACAACACTTGCGCTTATATCAACAATGATCGCGAATAGATCTTGTGGACCTGGAATTTTGTAATTCTGTTACATATCGGATACAATAATGTACTACGTCTTTTGTGTCTTCATCTAAGCTGTTGAAATCTTCTTTCGATGTACATACATGTTTCACAAATTACAGTTCTGCGTTGAAAAATGAAATGTATTTTTATTTGTATACATTTCATTTGTATACAATTCGATACACAAATGATCGTATGTATAATCGTGGATGAAAAGGTTGAAATTCTCTTTCAAGCAAATCAAACACCGTCGATATCTAACAGGTAAATTCTCTAATGTCGATACCTTCATCTTCTAAATTTTTGCAATTCATAAAACGTTGACAAAATATCCTCCAATCAACTTTTTGATTTACACATTTAGCAAAATGTTTAAGCTCGCGACTCGCAAAACATGGATATTTTATGAAAGTTGATAAATTTATAAATCGGTAGATATATCGATATGTCGTTGAGAGTCCATAAAATCTATCGCGTCGAGTGTCTTTTGCGCCACTTTCGTCGCGATATTTGTTTACAATTAGCGTAGGTATTAATAATCACATCGCAAGCAACGTCGATCAACATGGAGCTGTTGGAGCGTCACGAAGCGTCAAGTTGCATGAAAGCGTGCCGTCCGCCGAGTGCGGACGTGTGTCTGGAAATGATTGGTTTGTTTTTTATTCCTGCACTCTCTGAACTGGTACACACGGTGCAATAAGTTGAAGTGAAATAAACATATATTTACTTCACTTCAACTTATTGCACCGTGTGTACGAGTTCAGAGAGTGCAGGAATAAAAAACAGATCTAATGTTTGAATGACGGTTAGTTTCTGATGAAACTAACTAACGTCACTTGAGATTATACGTTATTTTATTTTTTATGTTTCAATTTATTTGCAACTGTTGTTTACTACAATTTTCCGACTTTATCTGCCTTTGTTAACGATATTGATCTCCGACAGAAGATAGGTGCCATAATGGGAAAAAGTCACAAAACGTCCGTTATCATCCCTCGTCCTCTTCGATCACGTTCAACGCCAATACATTTGCCACGTATATGCTCGTAGCTGGGTAGCGGTAGCTGCCACGCTGTCAGTAGTGCCAGTAGCTGCGATCATGTCATCGAGCAATGCCGAACAGAGTGTCGCGCCGCCACCGAGTAAAAAAATGATGGTACGTGAATATCGTGCGATATCGTCTCGTCGTGAAATTTAAGTTCATAAATATAATGAGATAGTTTATATTTGTTTTCGCATTACATGTATAATTACCTACTCACTACCTACACAGCTCGGTATCTGCTGCATTTCATATGCCTTGTTTATCTTTTATATTTTCTTTTTCTTCAAAGTGTGTGTGTGCGCGCGCGCGCGCGCGTGTTTATGATCTTTTAACCATAGCACACAACACATGAAATTAAGTTAATTTAAAAGAACACGAATATTTTGTTTGTCTATATCCAAATGCCTAATGTACCTAATTTTATATCTAGGCTGACTCGTGATTATTGATGACACTACTGAGGAAAGGGATGATTTATAATTTATTATGAAGAAATTTACATTATCTAAAATGTGTGAAATGGAATCTTTTATGTAAAGTTTCACTTTTCAAGACTTATTCGAAATTGTAATCAATTGTCACCTCATTTTTTAGAGTAGGCATGTCTTCTCGGCATGTCTATGAGTATAGAGTTAGATTAATACGATATTAATAAATATTCATTTATCTGTGTAAATATACATGTGATGTTATAGAAACGGTTGTGTTAGCGCAAGTGTCGCACTTATATTAGAAAGAGTTGAATCGAAAAATGCAAGAAACGCATTATTGAAGCTTTTTAAATTTTAAATTACATTGTTTCTTCAGAAAATATTCGAGTAAGAAAATTGTGTGTTGAAACGTCTGAACTTGAATATATAAAATTTCGAAAATTTATAGATCTGCGCGAATGTATCGGAGCAAGCGCATCATGTATCCAGAGCCAAACGGGGACTAGCAATCGGCAGTATTCGTGGCTTTCGAGGTTGCACGGTGTGGCTAACTGGTCTCTCTGGGGCCGGCAAGACCTCCATCTCGTTTCAGACGGAAGCTTTCTTGGTGAACCACGGTATTCCTGCCTACGGCCTAGACGGTGACAATGTCAGGAGCGGTCTAAATCGTAATCTAACTTTCAGCAAACAAGACAGAAAAGAAAATATTAGAAGAGTGGCTGAAGTAGCGAAACTCTTCGCCGACAGTGGACAAATTTGTCTCTGCAGCTTTGTGTCACCTTTCGAAGAGGATAGACAGATGGCAAGGCAGATTCATAAAGAAGCTGATCTGCCCTTCTTCGAAGTGTTTGTAGATACACCCTTGCAAATTTGCGAAGCTCGCGACACTAAGGGCCTTTACAAGAAAGCGCGGCAGGGTACCATTAAAGGTTTCACTGGCATCGATCAAATGTACGAGAGGCCCACGAAACCTGATTTAATTGTCAAGACTGAAAATTGCACTCCTGAAGAGTCTGCCTCTACTGTAATTGAGCTTTTAGAGAAGCACCGCATCATTCCACAACTTGCAAAACCATCGGATCTGATCAGAGAGCTCTTTATACCAGATTCAAAGCTATCTTCCGCGAAAATGGAAGCGGAAACTCTGAAGTGTGTGGAGATCAATGAACTCGATGTACAATGGCTGCAAGTCCTGGCGGAAGGATGGGCGACACCATTAACAGGCTTTATGAGGGAACATCAATATCTTCAGGTATGCTTAAAGCAATCTGAAGCATGGTTATACCCCGCATATGCGTTATCTGATATCAGATATGTTTGCCTGAGGCGATTTTGTCTATCGACTTAATCATTGAATCGTATATTATAATTTGTCTTCTTTAAGGCTCAACACTTGCGGTGTTTGCTTGAAGATGGCAAAGAAGTGAACCAGTCGGTGCCGATTGTTCTTGCGATCAGCACGATTGATAAGAACCGTTTGGAAAATTCTCTCGCTGTGACCTTAAGGCATAAGCAGAAAGCTTTGGCCATTCTACGAAAACCGGAATTTTATTTCCACCGAAAAGAAGAGCGTTGTAGTTGGCAGTTTGGCACTAATAATTTGGGTCATCCCTATGTCAGGATGATTTATAATTCTGGAGACTGGTTGATGGGTGGCGACCTCGAAGTGTTGGAGAGGATCAGATGGCACGACGGACTCGACAAATACAGGCTCACGCCAAATGAGATCCGTGCCAGATGCCGGAAGATGAAGGCTGATGCCGTATTTGCTTTCCAGCTAAGAAACCCCATTCACAATGGACATGCGCTACTTATGCAAGTACGTCACTTGTTTAAAGCGAATCGTTTTCATGTCGTTTTTGAGAAATGAGAAAAAGATCTGGAAAGAAACGTCACATTGCTCTACATGATAAATCACGTCTTGTCATCCTATATACAATAATCATAGATAAGCAAATGATAATCACCTTGCTGTTATTTATTGCACAAGGATACGAAGAGACGGTTGTTGGAGGAGCGTGGTTTCAAAAATCCCGTGCTGTTGCTGCATCCGCTGGGTGGCTGGACGAAAGAAGATGATGTGTCTCTGTACACCAGAATTCTACAGCACAAGGCTGTTCTGGACGAGGGTGTGCTGGATGTTAATTCCACATTGTTAGCTATCTTCCCAAGCCCAATGATGTATGCTGGACCGATTGAGGTTGAAAATTGTAGTCAGCTTTAGGAACCTTAGTCTTAGTCTCAGTTGTAATTTTACTTTTAATTTTAGCTGCTTTGCTAACTTGTAACTTTGAATTTGTCTCCGTTGTAACTCCTCGTATCTCTTACGTTTGTACTTATCAGCTAGACTCTCTCGAATAACATAAACGAGATAAACACAATTGTATCTTTATACAGGTGCAATGGCACGCAAAGGCTAGGATGAACGCTGGCGCCAATTTCTACATTGTCGGAAGGGATCCTGCGGGTATACCACACCCAAACAAAGATGTCACGCCCGACGGCAATTTGTACGATCCCACTCATGGCGCCAGAGTACTCTCCATGGCCCGTGGTCTTCATAGTCTCGAGATCATTCCCTTCAAAGTAGCCGCTTATGATACGCGGAATGGTAAGATGGCGTTCTTCGAACCCGAGCGGAAGCAAGACTTTGAGTTCATTTCGGGAACAAAGATGCGAGGTGAGTCCTTGATTATGATATTCTGTGATGTCAGTTTTAATTTTCCATAAAAAAAAAAAATATATATATATATATATGAATAATATAAATAAAAGAAATGATTAATGACAAAAAAATAAATAAGTAAAAGCAAAATTAAACAAAGCACGCATTAAAAATAAAATCTCATAAAAACAAAAAGAAGCACATAATAAAAGAATAAAGAAGAAAATGAAGAAAAGATGTATTTAAAAATTTTTTTTTAAATCTAATTTGATTTTTATCTTTGTTTCATATGATTGACATTGTGGAATTTATCCTACGAATTATCTCTCTTAATATGTTGTCGTCATAGCATACCTTTCTCAAAAATGTTTGAAAGATTGGAAAATAATACTGAAATTTTCGAAACTCGAAGTTTTGTATGCAATAGCCCAATATGTCATTATTTTGTACTTGCAGGATTAGCAAAGACAGGTCAGAATCCTCCGGATGGCTTCATGGCACCTAAAGCATGGCAAGTACTCGTGCAATACTACCAAAATTTAGATAAGAATTAAATTTGAACTCGCTAGTGAATGATAAAGACTTTTGATCTTTAGACAATTTCAAAGACTTTAACGAAACTTAATTTAGGACAGTCGAATATAAAGAAAAGTTGATTTTTTTATACAGAAAATCGAAACTAGAAGTTGGTGTAAAGCTAAATCATATTTAGATAGATACAGTTCGTTCATCTGTGTAGTTGACGTTTATCAGAACATTGATATAATTATTTTATTTCAAAACTGATATCAGATTATTCGTTGAAAATCAAATGAATTTGAGTTTATTCTATTTTCTACTAGTGAGTTCTAAAGATTGCTATACATCAAGTTTTTTTAATAACAAAAACGTGATATAACATTATGACTAATAAAATACCTAATGCATGTAACATTTTTGGCGAAATATTTATTGAATATTTAATCGGCGCCAAAATATTGAAGTATGCTTTTGCATTTATAGATATTTTCATGTATAGCAGTCTTTACAATGTTGAAATAAAATTGAAATAAAATTGCTATGAATTTGCCGTAAAATTCTATTACAAGCAACAATCAAGCAGTGAGAAGAGAGAAATAAAAGAATTTTATTTCTCTCTTCGAGACGAAAGGAAAGAAACATTCCGATTCTACTTACGAAGAATTTTCAATGGTACAAATATCATTGAAATAAACATTAGCGCAGAAGGGCTATATATATTGAAACAGAGAGAGACTTATAAACGAAAGTTACATTGAAATTTAAATAAACTTTATTTGTAAATTTTTAATGTTAAATTACATATTTGGATTTCATGCAGCACAGAATCTTCAGCTACATTACAGCAACGTTGCAATTTTATGGAACATTGTAAAGAAACATTTGCAAAATTACAAGACTTATAACGATTGTTGTAGTAAAACAGTCAAGTGAAATTCTGATTTATTAAGCGCTGTTCGCTTCTCGTATATCCCATAAAAAGAAGCTAATTGCTCATCAAAATCAGCCAAAATAAGATGATGAAATATATTCGTTTAACTAATACGTACGTACTTTTCTGATTAATTTTAAAATGTTTTCATAAATCTTTTTCTCGATATACATGTATGACAACACATTTCGCAAACTATTTACTTGATTACTTGTTATGTAACATAACATTTATAGATATCGTTTGTTAAATTTTATATTAGAAGATACATGAAAAAAGGACATAAGTTTTTATCTTACATTAAATATTTCTATATCTCTTTTCCCAAGCTTATATATTTATTGAAATTTTAAAAACACCGAATGTATAATATCATTGCATGTTTATAATAATATTGTTAATATACATTATATACTTAAACTATTCTATGTGTACATTATAGATTGCCTTGTAGGCAGACATTTCAACGTTGCTGCGATTTTTTAATCATCTAGTTAATAAAAGAACAAACTACGCAACTATAATACATTATACATAATATTGCAATCTTGCAATGAAATATTTCTACAGTGCTTTTGCAATCTTTCTGTGCTGTATGGAGTATTCTTTCGGATGCATCATCCGGCATATTCATAATAGTCCTATTGTGTATAAAATTTGTACAAAATTTTGTTTTATACAAATGTATGAAAAGTCTGATATTTTCTATATAAATACAGAGAATAAATGTATATAATAAAAAAATATATGTATATATAATATACACGTATTTCTCATAAAAGGATTACTTTAGCAGTATTCCGTTATTTTTCTCTACCTTGTTAATGATTATATCTTATATCTTATTAATAATCATCATTGAGAGATAATTTTACTATTAATTAATGACAAAATTGGATACAATCAAATCTTTATAAGATATCTTTTTAAGATAAATCTTGAATTTTTTATATATTTTATATATTTCTCTCTATTATTATTGCTGTATTATTGTTATCTCATAAAACACTTGATTCTTAGATGTTCTTGTATTCCTTGAATTTTATTAATTTCTTAGATTTTTTTATAGCTTAATATTTTTGCAGCATAATCTCTATGGCAGCAGCTGAGGAATTTATTAAAATAAAGTATTTATAAGTCTATTTTTAAACAATGAACAAAATGCATATGCTTCTATGACTGAATCTGAATATTTAAAATTTTAATCTCCAACAATAGATATTTCGTTGCAAGATTATAATATCGTATGACTAAAAAAATAATTATGATTGTTTAGATAATTAATCGCCATTTATGACTATGTACAAATCTGAAAGAAAGTTTTCTACATTTCATAAATACATTTTATCGCATACAAGTCAAGAAAGACTGATTTGTTTGAATGTAATAATGCAAGGAAAAAATTAAGATGACTTGATTGTTTCCGGTGTCACAATTTATGGCTGCAGTAAATGATCAACAATTTAGTATGCTTTAACTGATACTGTATCTTTAGCGGTATGTTTATTTTTCGTTTCAAATTCGTCGGAATACTAAGAGAACGCTGACATGCAGATACATGCCGATATATATCGATTTTTGAAATATGTCTCTTCAATTTCTTTTTTCTTTAAAATTTATCTCTCATTTTGTTGTAAATAATAATTATATTAATATAAAATTAATTTTGGTTATACACTTGGTTATGTATACCAATCTAATTTTTAAAACAATTTTTTACATATAAGTATCTTTTACATTATTTTATTAATATATAATCACCTGAAAATATACATCCACCACTGTATTTGGCCACTCTTTTTTCTTTTCAATTTTATACATATGTTAAAAGCGCAGATTTTTATCATAAAATTAGAATTATATCAATTTTCACGTGATTGTTTTATTTAGAAATTTTTAATTTTCATTTTGAAAAAAATAAGAATATTTGAATATTGATCCGCAACATTGGAAAAAACACAGATTTTCTTTTATCATATATATTATATTTTATCTAAGACATATATATATAGAAAACATATGTCTTAGACATGCCTTAACGTAGATATGTCTTATTATAGATATATAAAGATGACCTCGCCTTTGACTATCTCTGTAAAATATAAGCATTAGCAAAGTATATAAATAACGTACTAAAAAACACAGTTTGTTTCTTTATGCATAGTATGTTTTTTAGCTACACTTTCCGCATTTAAAATGAATGAATAATACATCTAGAACGACATATTCGAAATTTGGAAGGTAAGAGAAGAGTACAAGAACACATAATAAAAATATTTAAATCTTATTATTAGATTTATTCTTTCCATTTCCTGCACTTAAAATAAATTAATAGGAAAAACAAATACATTCAAGGAAATAAAGGAAAAATGCAATAAATGCAGAGACAGAGAGATAGATTTCATGATTCCGCGAACGAATAAGATTGTTTATAACTGCATCACATCAAACGTAATCGTCTGAATTTTATCTTTTTTTTAATTTTTGCACTCAAAGTATATTGAAAGAAGAAGAAAACAACGAAAGATTACGATAATGATAATATAAATGTCTTTCACTCCAAAAGGAAGAATATCAAAAAAAGTGCAGAAAATGTAAATAGAGAATAGTAGACGAATGTGGTTCGTTACGAAGAAGCGTGTGATACAATCTTTATAAAGATTGACGCAAAATGATTTATTTGCACAACACACATATGCACATGTCATTCTTTCACTGATTTATACAAGATAGTTTACATAAGGTATCGCACTATTTTAAAAAACAAGCGCCTTCGAAAGTCTTTGTTTCTTTTTCATATATTTTACATAGTCTTGCACTTTTTCTTTTAATGAGAATCTTTTCTTCATAATTGTCAATTTTGAAATTTCGTAAATCTTTTTTTCCTGCAACTGTTTTGTCAACCCTTTTATAAGTTCTTCTGCAATAATAAATTTAAATAATAAATGCTTTTGAAAATTTTTCTCTTTTCATTCAAAAATTTTCGATTTTCTAATTTTTTTCTCTATCAGAATCTTTGTCCTTTCTTCTTTGCATTCTGTAAATTCTAATATTCAATATTTGTATAATTTATTTGTAACTCTTATCAGAATAGATTTTCACCATTTCTCTTTGATCTTTTTTTCTTTGTATAAGATATTCCATTATTTTTATTTTACACATACACACACACACACACACACACACACACACACACACACACACACACAAAATATAACTTACATTTTTAAAAATGCGTATGCGATATCTTGTATCCTGCATTAGAATTTAATGATTCAAGAATATTAAAGTGTGTGTACGGTGCGGCGCGGCGTGATGCAGTGTGACGCGACAGGGTGCGATACGCGCGCGCGCGCGCGCGCGCGTGTGTGTGTGTGTGTGTGTGTGTGTGTGTGTGTGAGAAAATCCTTTTTATAATTTTATATTAAGCTCTATGAGAACTGAAAAATTTCTGGTTGAAAGTATACAAAATTTGAAAAATCATGCTAAGAAATTATAAAAGAAATGTGGATTTTTTTTTATATACGGTATACAGTTTCCTAGATTGAACGTCACTTTTTCTCTTGATTAGAAATCTAAATTATGGGATCAAAATCTCTTCTTTTTTGCTGTGACATCATTTACATATGTCACAATATCCAATCTTTCCACAATCAAGGAGATTAAACAGGATCCAAAGATTCAAGAATCTTTTACGAATTATGAGTAAAATTACGGAAAACTATCGAAAAAAGTCTAATCTAGTTGTTATACATGATTGACGCGGTCGCGAGATTAACTTCGGTGGCTGCGTCGGATAAGTCGGGTAAAGACAACATCACTGGTATCACTTGAATCTTCCCCGGGTCATCATCGCGTTGCAGATGCATCACAGCAGCGCCAGATTGCAAAATATCATTTGTTATCATTTCATCTGTCATAATCTCCGCGCCAGACTCTATATTATCGGCCGTAACCTCCTCCGTGTATACATTGGAATCTTCCATGTTCATGATTACCTCGGTAGCTTCCGATGCTTCTCTCGAGGTTTCCTCATACTCCTAAAAGAATCAAGTTTGCGAAAGAAATTGAAAAATCAATGAGATTTATCTGGTAATTATATATATATATATATATATACATATATACATACATACATACATACATTTTATGCCATCTTCAACAATTTTCTTGCCGATATCAGTAATCCAGAAATATTAAAATGAAAAGTCTTACCTGCTCGTATACCTGTTCATAGTCCTCTTGATCTTCAAACTTGACGATCTGCTCCTGTTCGAACTTGACCATTTGTTCTTCCGGAAATTTCTGATCATATGGTCCTTCCTGTTGCTCCTCGTACTGCTCTTGGGTAATCTGAATATCCTGTTGACTCGCCGAGTTCTTGAGGGAACCTTGCTCCTGCTCGGATTCAGAAGTATCTTCGGTGCGCTGCTTCGATTTGATATTCCTTCCGGGTACGATGCGCTTGAAGCCTGAACCACCGAGACTCTCATGACGACGTTCGTGCTTGTTTTTATCACCAAGATATTTAAAGCGTTGCCGGCATACGCTGCATGAATATGGACGTTCATTGGTATGCGTGCGCTCGTGGCAGACGAGAGCACTCACTTGCTTGCATCGCCAAGGACAGTATCTGAAACATATCGAATAAATAGACGGTGATGTATGTAATGTGTAAATAAAACAAATAGTATATGAATACCATTTTCAACTTTTCCATTTTGATACGCAAGCGACTGCCATGTTTCAAATCGTTATTAGACCATATTCGATGCAGATTGGATGGTTTTCTAGTTGCAGAATACTTATATTTTAATCATTTTCAATGTACTTACATTTTGAAAATATAACGGATTACTATAATTATATATAATGTCGAATTATTTTAATTTGTCATATGAATATTCCCGGAAAAATAAAAGAACGTTAAAATAATCTTGTATATAAAAATTGTAGAAGAATTAATCCTGTTACAGGCGCACAATAATAGATGTGATACGTTTGTATATTAATTCTATTAATTTCACATTTTAAATCAATAAATTTTTATTTTAACTTTTACGATTAAAATTATTGAATAACTGCGATTATAAAATCTCGAATGAATTAATTAAATCAATTAAAAATTTATGAGTTACGCGATAACATGATGTCGTGTCTCTAATCCCATAAGGATTCATTTTCGCGATTTTGGGAAATTGATTTTTACTAAAATAACAATCCATTTACCTGCACTGCAAAGGTCTCTCGTCGCTGTGTCGATTTTGATGATGCTTGATCAGCTGTATTTTTGTCTTCAGGTTAAAACCACAAATCTCGCAGGTATATGGCCGTTCTTCAGAATGAGAGATCATGTGAGTCTTTAGCCTTAATTGGTTCACGAATCGTTTCGGACAATGAGGGCATGCCAAAGTACCCTCGAGACGATTGTGCATGACCATCATATGATGACGCAAACGTACTTCGGATGTGAAAATATCCTCGCAATCGGTGCACTTTAATGGATCCTTCTCCATGTGTGTATTTTTAATATGTGTACGAAGAATCAGCTCCGTCTTAAAGGTTTTATTGCAATGATAGCAGGAAACCCGTTTCTTTTCAGGCAGACCAGACTCGTCGCGGATAATACCTACAAGAGAAATTATTTTTTCTGTCTTATACCCAAAAAATTCCATCTATAAAAAATATAAAAAATTTTTTTTTTTCGTGTGTGTGTGTGTGTGTGTGTGCGCGCGCGCGCAAAATCCATCTAAATAAATTTCTTGCAAATATTTTATTTTAATTTTAAACTCTAATAATATTCTGATAAAAATGTTGAGACTGAATGCTATATGCGATAGAATCACATTCCTTTCTTTTTTATTCAATGTAGATATAATTGTATTCATTCTGATTAAGGAGGAACAAGCCTAAAAATCATTAGCAGCATCAATCACATTACCTGGCATCGACTCGTTATGAATGTGTGACATGTGCCATTCGAGTGATCTTGTCGAAATCATTGACCTGTTACAAATGTGACATGTATACTGCCTCCCATCTTTGTGCACTCTGTTCCTATGAATCACCAAAGTCGAATGATTTGGGAACTTTTCCCCACAAACTTGGCAAGAACATTCTTTCAAGCCTCTACTACCAGTTTTTTCATGTACTTTCATATGCAATCTCAAACCATCCCTCCGATTAAATCCGACACCGCAGGTGTCACAACGATACTGTCTTTGATCTTCGTGAATTCTCACATGTTGCTTCAAGGTTGAGCTGTTTTTGAACATTTTGTCGCAATGTGGACATTGGATACTGTAAGCTTTGTGCGTGTGCATATGTTTCGACAAACTGTAAAACGGCACCAATTTCCTACAAACTTGACATTCTCTCTTATTTCCAACTGGTTGATGTTTTCTGATTCTATGATGTCTTAAACTTGCGGGATTCTTAAAATCCGCACCGCAATCCTCGCAAAGATATGCTCTTAGAGTAGTGTGAACAGACTTTAGATGAAAGCTCAATTTTTGTTTAAAAGCAAATTTTTTTGGACACTTTGGACACTGATAAATCTTGTCCAAACTTGTATGTTGCGTCTTCAGATGTTGATCCAAGGTTCCTTGATGTTTGAATCTTTCCCCACAAACCTCGCAAAGTTGACCATAAAGGGCATCAACGTGTTTCTGTTCGTGTTGACGTTTTTTCCCTCTGGAATCCAGAATTATGTCACAATATTTGCAAATTAATTTTCTCACACAAATCACATTATGATTTCTTTTAGCTTTATTGGTTTGAAATTCTGCTCCGCAGTCGTCACAACAATGAAGGATACGGTAGTCGTGGGACTTGAGATGTTCCTCGAGTACATCGCAGTTGGAAAAGATTTCAGTACAATAATCGCATTCTAAATAGCGCTCTTCAGAAAGTGGATTGATAGGAGATTGAATGTCGATAAGATCTGGAAATGATTTAGGAGATGATTTTAAAATCATGCAAAATCGATCTTCATAAAGGGAAATTATGTCATCATCCTTGAGGCGAGTAAGAACGATTTTACGCTGCTTCAAGTACTCATGGAATTCCTAAAATGAGAGAAAAAAAATTGAGGAAAAGTTCAAATAATAAATTTAAAAAAAGAGAATAAAATTATAAATATAAATAAAAAATTTTGTATATAGGATAAGTCAGTGATTCAAATGGCCTCCTTTACACGATAGAGAAATAAATAAGAAGAGTTGAAGTCTTAAGAGTATCTAATAACAAAATTTTAATTACCTGCAGCTTTTCCTTTTCCCCCAAGACTTTTGCCAATTTCTCCAAATTCCCTTCGCTATACGATTCACCTAATTCTTTCTGCAAACTTTCCTTTTTCTGCTTTGTTTCTTCCCACTTTAGTTTCAATCTTGATAACTTTGAAAGATATTCCTCTATATCATCATTGGCCTTTTCTTGATTTTTATTGATTTTTTCATCCTTTACCATCTTTTCCTTTTCCTCCTTCTGCTCCTGTTCCTGCTGCTCCTCCTCCTCCTGCTCCTGTCGCTGCTCCTGCTGCTCCTCCTCCTGCTCCTGCTGCTCCTCCTCCTGCTCCTGCTGCTCCTCCTCCTCTTCCTCCTTCTCTTCTTTTTCCTTCATTTCTTTTTCCTTCTCTTTTTTTTCTCCTTCTCTCTCTTCTTTCGGAATTATCGTTTCTTCTTCCGCCTTTTCAAAATTTGATTTGAAGGAAATTTCTTCTTCTTGTATTTCTTTTTCTTTTTGTGTTTCGTTTACGGTGAACGTTACTACCGACTGACCTCCAAGAACTTTTTCTCGTTTCTTTTTATATTCTTCGATTTGTTCTTCAATTATTTGCTCGCGGGCGTCGGGGCGTCGAGATGAAAAATCCTTCGTCAGTGTTTCATAACGTTTGAGGAAACGCTCAACAGGCTTGAGATCAACGGAAGTTATTGTGCGCTTTGATTCCATAGGTTTGTCCATTTTCTTGACCTGAAAGAAATTACAGATAGATGTAATTACTATATGGTGTATACATCGCGTACAACTCTCTTGCAAACACAAGAAGAAAATAATGAGATTTCTTGAGTAAACATGAAATAAAATAAAGTTTAAAAAAGAGAAAGGAAAAAGTAAAACTGTAAAAAAAGCAAAGAAATGAAGATTAAGACTGGTATTCATAGGCGATTATATTTAAAATCATCTAGCTAAGGATACGAAATCGTGGATTGACTTTGGTCCCGAACCATTGACATCGACCGCGAAACCTGGGGTACGTTCCATTTAACGTCCGCAACGCTCGCGTGCATCATTTCATTCTTGTTTGACATTCGATTACAACGAAGATGAAATGATGCACGCGAGCGTTGCGGACGTTAAGTGGAACGCACCCCTGATGTTCAAAAAAAGTTTTAGTGTGATAAAGGCATCAAATTAATTTGCACACTTAATAATTTTGTAGCCATACAACGAAATTAATAATCAATAAAAGATTGAAAACAAATATAAAATATAAAATATAGCATAGCTTGTATAAAATAAAAATAAAAACAAAGAAAAAAATTTCTCCATAACAAAATAAAATAGAAAAGTCAAAATTCAAGGCAAAAATAAAAATAAAATTTATAACAAATTTTATTAAATTTTAATCAATTCATATGTATGATGATTTTTAACAATTTTCTCTTTCTCTTAAAACCATTTGCTCATACACTCACCTTCACCAGAAGGATCTCATTCGGCTTGGATCCCTTTACAGTTACATACATAATTCCATCCTCTTCTGGAAGACTATTCGTATTCAAGAGATTGTTCGTATCTAACTTTTGCACCTTGTGTTCCTCTATTATACTTTGTACCTCGTTCTCTTCTCTATTTTTCGTCGTTATCGCTGGCATCATCAGTTTTCTTTTCAAGATATTCGGTTGCCTCATTCCCTCTCTTTGATTTTCGCCCTCTGAAGTCTGGGAGGCTCCAGATTTCACAGAAATTTCCTCCTCATTTCCTTCCACTCTCACATAAGAGTCTGCTATCATGTCATACTTATACACGGTTTTCAGGGATCTTGAAGGTTCCTCTTCTTCTTCATCTTCCAGAAACGCAGGGTCTTCAGGATCAAATTCTTCGATAGATTCTTCATCCTCTCCCTCTGCCACTTCTTCGAAAATTCCTCCCCCTATTTGCACCACTTCTTCCATCTCTTCTTCTTTCTTTTTCTTCTTCTTCTTTCTCTCCTCCTCTTCTTCCTCCTTCTTCTTGTCCTTCTTTATCTTCGATTCATTCTTCAATGAAAAGATGGCACAAATTTTGGGAACAGAGTCGTTTGCTTGATTTCCAGGAGTTGTTTGATTATCGTGCTTTACTGATAATGAAGATAGGTTTTGTTGAATTGTAGAGGATAATTGATATTCCTGTTTTGTTTCTGGAGGAAAAGAATTTTCCTTATTTTTGCAATGCTTTCATTTTCATCCTGTTTTCTTTTATTAAAGACTTGTGTCCATGATACTAGAAATCGATGCTAGATCTAAGATGGAAAGAGAATTAATCAATTGCACTCAAACAATTCAACTAATTTATCAATGCAATTCATCAATTCTCTCTTTTTCTCTCCATTCGAGATGTCGGCCCAACTTCTAGCATGTACACAAAACTTAAGTAAATGTTGCAATTTACTAATAGTTCCAGTAGAATTAGTATGTATTCTAAAAATTTTTCAAACAATTTCAAGCAGACATTATTCATAAGCAAAATTTTTATTAAAAATCTTGTTATCGCAAAACTTAATGATAAAAATATTAAAAATCATAAGATATAGGTATATTTTTAAAATAATTATAGAACAATTCATCAACGTACAATTATTCGCTATAAATTACATACTTAAAAAAAAGAAAAATGTAAAGAAGAATACCTGAATAAGGTTGCTTCTCCTCCTTTGTTATTGAAGACTCGTCGACTGCCGTTAATTTCTGTGTGGCATTATCAGTCATGAGATTGACATGGATAGATTTGAGTTTTATCTCAGCTTTTTTTATCTGCATGAAAAATTTATAACTCATTCTAAGATCACAGATGCAATCCATACACATCTGTGTGGAGAGACTATCATAAGGATTCACTTCAAGATGTTTGATTTGCTGACTCAATCGTAATTTGATACCCTTCTCACTAAAGATGTCCACCTGCAACATGAATTAATTGTGAAAGCAACTGTAGCAATATAACCGATATAATAATAAACAAATGTAATTATAGCAATGATCATATCTGCTGTCAAATTAGTACTAACTATGTGAATAGAATATAATAACCAATAATCATAATAAAGACTACAAGAAATTCGTTTGATTTAAAAAAAAAATATATATATATATAAAACTTATACCAAGGGTAGTTTTAGACCAGCGCAAGTGCGACAGTATTTTCTCAACTCTTGCCGAGTTCTCTCAAGAATAGTTGTATTGTTTTGGTGTGACTTGCTGTTATTTAAAGACGAAATTCTTGTCAATTCGTTTAAGCTTTCGGTATCCTGTAGACGGACACGTGGTGCAATCTTCTTCAGCTCATCTATGTCTCGAATTTGACCCACAATAGATCCTATCTTAGATACCTTGTTGATAGTGCCACTGATACCATTGTTGTCATGAGGTTTTGATTCACTGTAATTGTGATCACGCTTGTTGATTTCAGGATTCAGCATTTTCTCTTTTTTTCTTTCTTTTTCAAGATCACTTGTACTTGTTTTCCAGCATGTGACAAATTTTAATCCAATATTTTCTTTTTTCTATCTTTTTAAGGTATATATATATATATATATATATATCTCCCCCTCTATATGTACGTTTGTGTGTGTGTGTGTGTGTGCATATACGCATACACATCTATATATCTTCATTTATACCTGAGACAGTTTTTAGTATGAAATTTGAGAAAAATATATATAAAATGTCATAAAAGAGATCTTATCAAAATCTTTACAACTATTTTACTTTACAATAAAATACCTTAATCATATATTGAAAAATCTATGTATAGTGCTGGCTACAATATTGTTGTACATTTCATAGTTTTTGCTATACAATCATCTCCTTTGCACACATACTGCAACTTTGAAACAATCAATTTTAATAGAATTGCTAATGCCAGAGTAAATGTTTCATCCCAAGGATAGCACTGATTGCATATTTAAAATCCATGTGCTTTTATGTGATCACTATAACGAGTATATATATAGAAAACAAGAAACTACAAATGGGATTTGTATTTCTCTAGAGATTTTCACAAATTTTAATATGCCTTTCTCGATCAATCGCGACAGAGAATCTCTCTCCCTCTCTTTCCTAAAATAAAGTATGTGTACATCAACATAGTTGTCTCTTAAAATTTTGAGATTAATTGCTAGCAATATTATAAGAGTAGTACAACTACCAATTCTTAAATCGATTCGGTATCCCGTAAAAGGATCGATTCTAACCGAATCAAGCCAAAAACCGAGTTCAGGTTAGGTAAAGACTCGAGAGACTCATTTGTAAAGCGGAACAAATCTCAACCTCAAAGCTGCCAAAGACAGAGATGTTGCTCACCAGATCCGTCACACCTCGGTACAACGTCGACGATAATAATTTCTTCTCAACGAGAGGAAACTCTAAATTCACGATATACTCTGGTATATTCAATACTTGACCGTGAAAGCCAGATGGCGCGTGCAAATGGCTGTCTTCTCTCGGAAGTGCTTGAAAACACCTCGAAATAGTAGGCACGTTCGACAAAGCAAACCATTAAGTTGCCATCTTGTAATGCAGGATTCACACTGCATCCGCAATCCAACATAAGCCCGTATCAGACTAGAGATTGGGATTGAAATTGGATTGGATTTTGACCAATCAAAGCAAAGTTCACTAAACTTAAGATTGGTTTTCTTTCTTCTGATTGGCTAAGTACCAATCCAATCTCAATCTCAATTTCATAGTCTGATATGAGCTATACGACGATTCAGGCTGCGGTCCACTTGGCACTACGAATGTTCGAAGCATTTTTTAATTGGTTAATTTGTAAAATTCTATCTTCTGATTGGTCAATCGAATGCGATTCAATATCCAATAGAAGATTTCACTTTTTAGGGTTCCTAGATAGTAATACTTTTATCTCCAGAAAACATTCTTCGGCCCGGTGTCCGCAACTTGAATAATTCGGTCACTTGATCAATGCGATTGGTTGATCCCACTGAACTACAATAATACTGGAACGAGCGCGACCCTATGAATAAGTGTGATCCGAGAGAGAGCGTCCAAGGTGGTATCTTTAGCCTTCTCTAAGCTATACTACGCATGTGTGGTAAACGATAGTGGGGATCGTACAGTCTCGTTTTATAAAAGACGGTTACGTGTATCCAATAAACGTTACAAAGAAACTTTTGGCCAGATTGTACTAAAAAGAGACAAAGATACCACTTAAGACCCTCTTTGTCATTTCACGACACTAGCGCCCGCGCTCGTTCCAGTATTATTATATTTCGGTGGTTGATCCTCTCTCCGTTCAAGATCTTGGACTAATTTCTTGCATCGTGTACACAAGGCCTTAGCAGATCGCCAATCACAGAATCCTTCTGTTAGATCCGTTTGCAAAATAATATTTAAAGTTATCCGTGATTGGCAATCCGCTAATCCGGTTAAGCACGATCCGCTGCATGGGACAGTAGAACAAAATTGACGCGTACGTAAAAACGGCGGAACATCAGCGATTGGTCGAAGCTTCAATACGCGATACGCGCGTATAGCAATACGCGTCATGGGACGGCACCCTGACACTCCAGCGTGATCGGGTGATGTTTCTGAACGCCCTGGTGTGAATTCTGCACTACCAGAGTTCACTCCTCCGGTCCTCCCTGTTCGCGACGATCGTCGCGATGTGGATGAACGATGAGTTTGCTTGATTGATTAAAGAAATAATTTTCGAGGAATTTGAAATCCGTAATATGTCGGATGTATTCGTGCATTCCGTTACGGTCCCGCGTATTTACAAATTCACGGCCGACATCGTGCGCCGCGTGCGAGAGGATGGTGCCAGCCTGAAAACTCTGATTTACGAAAGAAAGCATCCCGTAAGTGTAAAAAAAACAGACGATTGTAAGAAAGATGTAAGATGTAAGATCAGTTGGAAAAGATACGGCCTTACGTTAATTGTGTTGTAAGAATGTAATTTAATCGTGTACAATTCAGAATGTGGCCGGCATATACGGCCTCGCGGTGAATACCTTACGAGCTCTACCTCAGTTAGACCAGCTGCTTGACAAGACTCAAATTCTAACGGAACAACCGCGTTTGAATCCTTGGCTAGCCAGAGTTCTCATAACAGAGCTTTTATGGCGCAAGGGATGCCTGAAGAGCTGCTCCAAGCCAGTCTTAACCGTTCTAGCTTATGAGAACAAGCTACGGGAAGAATCAAAGAGCCTTGGCTGCATAGAAACTCTCGTCGCTCATAAAGGAAAAGGTAATTGTGCTTAATAATCACTGCATGCTTGCATTTTTACAGAATTTCGATCTCTGGAGACTCATCCTAGTGCAGTAAAGGCATTCTCCTTCATGGTCCTGATTATTCGCAACTGCAGAATATTATCCAGTCGACAGAACAAACAAGTTAAATTCGGAAACCTGCAAGATTATCAAAATAGATATTGTCATCAGGAATCGATTTGCGACAGAAAGATCGATTGCACGATGGGTCCAGCGGCCGTACTGGGAACGTTGTTCCTCTATAGCGTCGCCATGTTTACTTTGCCGTTTGCTGCCTTCTTTGGGATACAGCGTTTCATGATATTAGAATTCCAGACTGATACCGCCATGACTAATTATGTTTCTGTACTGGCTGCAGTAGTCACAGTGAACTTGATTATCTCCTGTTATGCTTATCAGGCTTTAAATGAATCTATCGAGGAAAAGGAACAAAGTGAAGATCAAGTTCGAGTAGAATCTAAAGAGAGTTTAAATAAGAAAACTGATTAAAATAATTTCCTCTCTATAAAAACAAAATTTGCAAAATATTAAATATTTTTTATATCATTTGAAAAACGAGTACTTTTATTTAAAATAAAATATGTATATGATTGATGCATGTATATGCGTAATAGAAAAGAAAAAATAATAATTAAAAAAGATATAGATATGTGTATAAATAAAGATATATATAATGATGAAACAATCTTTACATAATAAAGTAGCATCAAAAGTATAATATTTTATTTTTTAAAAAATTAAATTGACCTTGAAATTCCTTTCAAAAGATAATAACTTTATTCCGTTATATATTGTGTACGAAAAATAAGAAACTTTTTGTATTATTATTATTACATAAAGTTTATTTAGACATAACTTGCGTTGGGAACATTCTCAGCGTTACTTTTCATTTTATGTGAAAATATGAAAAGAAATATATTTTCTTATTTTACATACTGAAAAATAATGCAATTTGTAATTAAAACAGAAGACTTGATATAATATAAAAAATTAGATTAGATTTTGAATATAGTTTAAATTACAGATTAAAATCGAACTTAAATGTAAATTGGATTTCTTTCCAATTAAGACGTAAAAAAATTAAAAAGACGTACATATAATGTCTACAAGTACAGAAAAGAGAAAAAGATTGATCTAGTAATAAATGTACATACATATGTCGAAAAGTTAACTTTTTTTCTATTTTCATTAAATCAGATTTTTCTCCTTTCTCAGGTTATATTTAACATACATACGCGCGCGCGCATGTGCGTGTGTGTGTGTGTGTAATATATATTTGTCATATTTAATTTTGTTGTTTGTGTTGTGAGATTCTTCATGAAGATGTGAGATTATTTTTCTTTTCTCTCTTTTCAGTGCGAAAACCTAGATACATCCGTGTCAATACTCTTCTGTTATCAGTAGAAAAAGCCATCTCCTTCTTTCAGGAAGATGGATGGCAATTACTACCCAAAAGTACAACATATTTTTCATATTTGCAATGTTTATCGCAGTTATCGGAACCATATTTTATACAAGATTTGCATGTACCGGAAATGTTGGCTTTTCCGCCCTCGACACTCTTTCATAAACACAGCGGCTATAAAAATGGCGAGCTTATTCTTCAAGATAAGGTATAGATTATAGGACTTTTTTTATTTGTATATTTTAATATTTTATTTGTAGCTTGTATCATTTTATCCAATTTATTATAAAACTAATAAGTTTTAAATATGTGCGTGTGTGTGTGTGTGTGTGTGTGTGTGTGCGTGCGTGCGTGTGCGTGTGTGTGTGCGCGCGCGCGCACATTTATGTGCGTGTGTGTGTGTTTGGAAAAACAAAATTTTTTATAATTATTTAACACGTTCCGTGCCGCGTGGGTCATACGCTTCACGTTGAATTTTCCGTTCAAGCCAATTTGCAATTTTCGCTATAAAACGAAAATTAAAAAAAAAGAATTAGTTGTAAAGTCATGTATTGACATTAAATCTAAATAACATATATAGCGGTTTATTATATGAGTCGTATACACTCCACGCGACCTGAATGGAAAGTCTTCGCCAAAGACCGGTACGGAATGTGTTAATATTAATTTACATTTACATAATTATATTTAATATCAATTTACATTTACACAACTTTTACTAAATTTTAATAGATTAAGTGTTATTAATACTAACGTATCTATTACTATAACTATATTAATACATAAATTAAGTATCATTAAGATTTAACCAAAGATCAGTAAGACGCATTCAATAGTTTTATGTTAAAATCTTATTCAGGCTAGCAGCTTACCTGTTCAATTGTTGGATCCTATAAGTGGTTCTGTAGTTTTGGACATGTGTGCCGCACCTGGCATGAAGACTACTCATGTGGCAGCAAAATTACAAAATTATGGGTATGCAGTTTGTTTTCCAATAAGATTCGCTAGATTAGACTATATGAAATATGGAAACTAAAAAATGTATTAAATATTAAATATTTATTTTTTATTAATTAATATTTGTTATTATTTTTAAGTAATTAGAAATAGATATTAGTACATGTTGTTTTTATATAATAGGAAAGTTTATGCTGTGGAGATTGATACTAAGAGATTTGAAACCTTATTTAGTCAAATAAAAAAGACTTGTTCCTTCTGTGTGGAACCTCTTAATCAAGATGTCTTGACTCTTGATCCAAAACTATATTCACATGTGGAATACATTTTAGTCGATCCAACTTGCTCTGGATCAGGTAAAAAATTATCTACTTTCTAATAGATAAAATCAAATTTAAATTTTAACAATCAAAGAATAACGTTCTAAGAGATAAAGTAAGACACAAAGTAAAAAAGATGGGAAATAATTCTTTTTATGATCTTTTTCTATTAATGGAACTATGTATTAAAGTAATCGTTCATTTAATTGTACTCTCTGCTATAAAATATGCTGACATAATTTATGTGCGATTTTACGATATAATTTTACAAATTTCGTTAAAGGCATTGTCGACAGACCGAAACAGAGCAGTATGGATGGCAAACCCGAATCAAAGCGCTTGCAAAATCTACAATCGTTTCAAGTTTATCTTCTTAGATACGCGCTGTTCAACTTTCCAAATGCAAAGAGAATAGTCTACAGCACATGTTCTCTACATCCTGAGGAGAATGAGGAAGTAGTAGACGAAGTTTTAGCCGATATTGATAACGCTTATCGTCTGGTACCAGTTAGACAATTGCTCAAAAATAACTGGACAAACTTCAGCTCGAAAAAATACAACTGTGGGGATACATGTTTGTATTCGAAGCCAAATGATGATTTTTGCAATGGTTTTTTCATAGCGGTATTCGAGAGGAACTTTGACGTGACTCTGCCAAAATGCAAACTCAAAGGCGGTAACGAATATAGAAATCTTATTAAAGCTAATTTAAATACCAAGGAAGATGACATGTCGAAAATAGCCGCGTATAAACGAGAGAAATCTGGAAAGAAAAAAAAGAAAAAGGAGGAAGAAGAGAAGGAAGAAATTTCAACCTATAATGAACAAATAAAGATGTCGACAGATATTGTTGAGTATCAAGTACCCGAAATAGATAGCAAAATAAAGACAAAAAAGAGTAAAAAGGAAGTTGAAAAAATGGATATTTGCAGCGATTTACTCAATTTTAATTATAAATTAGCATTGCTTGAATCAAAAGACGTACAGAAGAAGACATCAGAAAATATGAAAATAAAAATATTAAGGGAAAAAAGAAAATCAAAGTATGAAAATGCACTTCAGATAGAAACTGGTCATGATAAAAAAAGAGCAAAATGAAGAAATTGAAACTGAACTGTCCAAGATATATATAAAAAAGGAAAAGAAAAAAGAAAATAAGGAAATTATCAAGATCAATGAAATGTATTTTCAAAGGAAGGAGCAAGATGAAGAAACTGCAATTGGACCATCAAAAAAGAGGAAAAGAAATATTTAAAGAGAATTGTTAAATAGGAATAAATAAATGATATTAAATGAGCAAAAAATGTTATATATTTTTTTTATATCGTGTCATTGCGATATTACTCTTTATTCCGTGTTTAAAAATTGATAGCATAGATTAAAATAGTGATGTTGTTTCAGCAGAAAAAGCGGGAACGATTCGTTTGAACACGTTGCAATTGCCCACAGCCACTCACAGCAGTGGAAAGCAGGGTCCTTAGAGGCTTTCCACTGTTCAAGCGTTGTGAGTGACTGGTGGTCAAGTCAATTGCAACGTGAGCAAACGGGCGCCACTCAACGGATCCCTCCCATCCAAATATTCTATTTATGGAATAATGGCAAATTATATACATTTTAAAAAGTTTGTGTTTATTAAAGGAAGAGTTTACTTAAAAATTTATTTGAATTATATTTTTAAAAAGTTTAAAAATGTTTTTCTATTTGAAAAAAACAGACATTTCTGTGTTTTTAAAAAGAAGAGTTTATTTTAAAAGTATATACCATCGGCTGCAGTCTACTTGGCGCCACAGATGCTTCGAAGCATTTTTTGATTGGTTAATTTGAAAAATTGTATCTTCTGATTGGTCAATCGAATGCTTCGAAGCATTCGTAGCGTCAAGTGATAAACCAGGCTTTAGTAGGCAGAGAGGAACGTTCATAATAGGTTTGTTCGCGTCGCATGCTCCTACTTGCTCCAATACGCTCCAATCTATAGTATTACGTAACGTATATTATAGAATGGAACGTTGGAGCAAATAGGAGCATATTGGGGCATTACGACGCGAACAAACCTACTATTATCTGCCTCTCACTCCACGCGTGTCTCTACCCCCACCACTGCCAACAGTCGATTCTATATGTCGATGGACAAAACAGATCATTGAGAGCTCAGTGATTCTTTATTACGAATTTCTACACTAACGACAGTTGTTCATGCGCAGCTTTTTTACTCTACATAATACGCGCAACGATGTCAATGACTGTTGTTAAGAGTTACAGAATCGGCCCCTTAGCTCCAGCTAAGATTTAATTGTGACAACCAATTGTGTTAAAGAATTACTGAACGCTCACTTAGGGCCAATTTCACCAACGTCGGTTAGACTAACCGACGGTTAATTCCAATGGAATTRTCCAATYGCATTTGTCTTTGAYCAGAATGAACCAATCACGRTTGAYACTTTAACCGTCGGTTAGCTTAACCGACGTTGGTGAAATTGGCCCTTATAGGGTGAATTCGTTTATGCAGTCACTGCTGCAGAAGGTATCATTTTATCTTCATTGTTCATTGGACGTAAACAAAGATAAAATGATACCTTCTGCAGCAGTGACTGCATAAACGAATTCACCCATATACTTTGGCTGCGGTTCACTTGGCGCTACGAATGCTTCGATTGACCAATCAGAAGATAGAATTTTACAAATTAACCAATCAAAAAATGCTTCGAAGCATCTGTAGCGCCAAGTAGACCGCAGAGTTTGTTTGCTGAAAGTAGCCATACCTCATCGGTGACGACAATTTTCAAAATGGAATTGAACCGATCGACGGTTTGCTCCGCTGCCATATTAGAAAAACGACAATGTCTGAGAACTTTTAATTCACGTAGTCAGACTATGCGTCTACGATTATATTGTATTATCATACGTCATAATTTTCATAATACTTGGCAAATACTTGATTGTTTTATCAGCAATCCGCGACATGGTAGCACGGAGACTTGTTGACCTCCTTGAAGCCAACCGATAAACGTGTCGATTAAGCCAAGGTATATATAATTGCAGTGAAAAAACATTTTCTAATATATATAGATGTTGGTTGATATAATTACGCGATAACTATGATTCAGTTTTCTAATTTAACCCTTCACCCTGCGAGGTTGCTTGCTAGAATCACGTCGCGTGAGTCACGACACGAATGTTGAGAAATATTGTCTGTTAGCGCTATAACTTAAAATATTATACGGGAGCAGATCATGATGTAATACATATGACTACGAGGTATTTGTGTGTAAGAACTGAAACTATTGTGTGACAATTAGCGCCAAAATTTGTGTGTGTGTGTGTGTGTGTGTGTGTGTGTGTGTGTGTGTGTGTGTGAGGAGGGGGAGGGGTACGCGCACAAACACACACATCCGCTTTTAAGCTTTCTGCATACATTTGATTGAGAGAAATGATATTGTATTACACATATATTATAGTAAAGTAACATTTTTGTTTCTTCGAAAATATTTAATCCCATTGTTGGAAAAAGAAATGTAAAAATGCTAATAAGAAAATCTTGAGAAAATATATATAAATTCCCAAATTTTCTTATGGCATTTACACGCACGCGTACACGCACGCACACACGTTAAGTCTAAAGATTTTTTTATGACATTTTTACATTTGTTTCTCCAACAATGAAATTAAGCAGTTTCGAAGAAACAAAGGTTGCAAGCAAAAGTTTGGGGAAACGCTATTTAGCGCGAAAAATTTTTAGTACACGTTACGCTAAATTGCGCTAATAGTGTCTCCCCGAACGTAGCCAAAATGTTTCTCAACTATAATATATGTGTAATATTATTTCGATCGAATGTATAGAAAGCTTAAAAGCGGAGAGTTAAAAATTTATGTTTTTTCTTTATATCGCAAATGAATTGAAACTTGTGTGCTAACAGGGTCGGTTTCATCATCTCCGATTAGCTTGATCGATCGATTACATTTAAAAGTTGCTAATCGTAAAACTTAAAACTGATATTATTTTGTTTTTCTTGTTTTCTTTCCATTTTCTGCAAATTATTTATTTATGTAAAATCCAATACTTTTAATTAATGATTGAGTAATACGTTTAAAATAATAAAATTTAATAAAATAATTGAAAAATTAAGTTAGACATTATCGATGTATTAAATTTTGCAATTGGCAATTTTTAAATGTGATCGACTGGTCAAACTAATGGATATAGTGAGATCGACTGATATTCTCTCTCCTTTTCCCTCTTTCAAATACTTTCAAACTTTAATACAAATAATTGTAAGCATGGATCTTACATATGCCAAGTTAAATTTATTGGATAACATCAACGTCATACAAATTTCTCATTTTTTTTACGTTTTCATAAATTTACTGAAAATATATTCAAATATTTTGTAAAAATCGAAACGTATCTTTGTAAAATAGTCACGTCGTTCTACATACGTGTCATATTCGATTATCGGGTAACATTTGCTTTCCAGGATATAAAAGCGCAATAGAGGCGATAGTGCGTTTCGTCCCCTTTTGTAATTTTGCCGTTTCTTTGAAATTTTTATGTCGGTGCAACAAGTTCCGCGTTCACTGACACGGGGCATCGACGCCGCCCCGACAAAGAGCGACGACGGAGACGGCGTGAGAGGACGTCGACGGAGGCGATGCAGAGGTTGCGCGACCACTCGACGTCGGGACGCCATTGTCGAAGGACGCATGAATATGTATACTGCCGCGATCTCCGCGATTTAGTCGAATCAACTTCGATAAGGCGATTCGTCCGCGATCCATACTCACGCATTGACATGAACGCCGCCATCGACGTGATAACGATAATAATGATAATGCCGTGTGATTTTTACGCCGATCACGAATCGACAATCGCCTAGTGTCGGTGAACTTTGGTGAACTTGAGTGTCTTTCTCAGCGGATTCTTGTTTCCGCAGTGCCGATTGATCGAATCAAGTTAGTACAAAATGCTCATCGTATCCAGTATTATAATATCTATAAATTATTATAAATTCATCTATAATATCTATAAGTGAAAAGTTAAAACTACAGTTATGATTTAATTATATTTTAAATGAGTTTCTCTACTTTTTTTTTCTATTTAATCATTAATTTTTGTTATTTAACTAATTTTTATACAAAATTGTTTAACGATTATTAATTAAACGTTTAACGACTGTCATACGGTTCACAAGTAATCATTATCGATCAGAATAATGATCATTGATTTCAATGTTTTGTTTAACTTTTTTCAATCATGGAATGCATAACATTCTAATCAAGTTTTTCCAAAAAATTTAAGTGAGACATGATCTTAACGAATTTAATTACAATGAATTTTATTACAATGGAGAGAGAGAAAAAAAGAGCTTATTTTCGAAGAAGATTCAGTCGAATTGAGAAACTTAATAAAAAATATGAATGCCGTGAGAGAAGTTTTTAGGTTTCTATTGTAAGATTAGATAAGCAATTATGCTTTATGAGAAATTTTTTATTCCAGTCTAATAAATTGTTTTTTTTCTGTTTTGTATGATAACATAAAAAAATAAATAATAATAATAATAATAATAATACAAGATTAGAAATATAAAGTTGGGTATACACTTAGCGAACGAACAATGAACGAGAACATTCGCTGTTATCATTCGGTAAATGTATACGCCGAAGCGAATGCGAATAGAACGTTCGATTCGCGTTCGGCTCGGTTCCCTCACAAGGCGGTACATCAAAGACAATTCGTGCGCGATGTGGACGTGCATGTGTCTATTCGCTGCTGTTCGTTATATCGGAACCATCATATCCTAGATTATCGTAATCATAATCTGAATCGTGAAAGTTTCTTCCAAGTGCTTATCTGAATTATATCAGCTAATTATTTAATTTTTTTTACATATCGTACAAGTGTCACAAAAATCTCAATTTACATACAGCGAACAACGAATCTGGCCAAATGCTAGTGTTCGCTACAGTTGAGAAAAGCAACGAATAACTTCGGAACACGAACGCGAATGTCCAAACGTTCGCTGTTCGTTCGGTGCCCTTAAGAAAATGAGAAGCGTTTACGTGAGCGTTTTTTGGAAACGTTGAGACGTTACAAACACGTGGAGAGTTTACAAACGGTCAGTAGAGCGAAAATTCCAACGCGTTTGGACGACGTTTATATACGGAAGGCGTTTGCTAAACATTTGAAAAGCCTGAGCAACTCTCTGCATGAAGATGCATCGGTGTTTACTGAGCGTTGATTCTAAATAGCGTTGCCTCAGCATTGCAGATGCTTTCATGAAACATTGTATATAGCGCTTGATAAGAGTTCCGAAAACGTTTAAACTCATCAGTGTTTCATAAACATTGGCTGCGTTCAGCAGAGAAAGCAGCTTAGTAAGCGCTTTACGCTAATTGGATTATATTTTTAGATCTAGAGGCATAGTCCTATTTCAATTTAGATCTAAAAGTATAATCCAATCAGCACAAGGCGTTTACTAAGCTACTTTTTCTGCTGAACGTAGCCATTCTTACAAAGTTTAAAAGCGTATAAACTCTCAAAAAATTCTCATCAAACGGTTGTCAAGGTTCTATAAATTTCTAATTTTCTAATATTCGTTCGCTAAGTGTATACTCAGCTTACCACATTTTACAAGTTCGTAATCTAAACAATTTGTATAAAATGGATATTGTTTTTTACGAAAAAATTATAAATGCAAAACTTCAATGCGATTTCAATGAAATTTCAAAGCGTCTTAAATCTATATTTTCAAAAAAGAAAGTTGGAATTGTTCTTAGTATTATAAAGTTCTTTCTTTTTTTATCGACTTATCAGACCAATTAGTGTGATATTACAACGATCGGCATCCATCATTATCATAATTTGTAAGGTCTGTTTTTTATTCCTGCATTCTTTGAACTGGTACACACGGTGCAATAAGTTGAAGTGAAGTAAACATATGTTTATTTCACTTCAACTCATTGCACCGTGTGTGCCAGTTCAGAGAATGCAGGAATAAAAAAATAGACCTATTGTTTCTATATGTATTCAGTCGAAATACAAAAAAATAGTCTTGCTAAGTACTCAGAGATTAAACGAGATGAAAAACGAGCATTATTACGGATCATTACGGAAAGCAGCTGATGCTATTTTGCATTCGAAAATGGTGTCACGAACGATGTATCTCGTGCATACAGAAGTTAGCAGGAGATAATAATTATTCGAGTTATATATCACGGCTTTTAGACGACTTAAAACGATAAAAAGCGATTTAAAATTGTTGAGTCAGACGGATCGAATAGATGTAATGTTACATAAATTTTCCACCATTCCAATCAAGCTTGCAAAGTTTTTTGTAACTCAAGAGTTACAAAAATATTGTATAAAGTCAAAACTCGAATAAGTGTCTACAACGAGATTTTAAGTCTTGAGCCATAAGAAATTGACTAATCACAGTTTAATACGAGAAGTATAGTCAACTATGATTGATCAATTTCTTATGAGTTAATGTTTAAAATCTCATTGTAGACACCGGCTAAATAACGTCATCGTTAAATACGCGATAAAAGAAAAACGTAAAATTCTCTTTCACCGCGAAAACAGGTATCACGATTATGATATGTATATTGCCAGTCACTCGTAACATCGTAACACTCGTAAGGGAACGACGATAATTGACAAAATATACATATACTGTCCGAGTTGTTGATCGACGGATCTGCAGTGAGAGCTGCAGTTGCGAAATAAAAACCACTATCGATCGAGAATCCCCGGCTATCATGCAACACGTGATCAACTGACCAGAGCTTATCGCGTTCTCAAAGTGGCGATTCGTGCTATGTTTCGATATAAGAAACCTTGAAATGTCAAAAAACATTGCACGCTCCACAAATTTTTACGATGTGCAATCAGTCTAATTGTCCAAATAAATTTAGTCGATATACACACACCCCCCCCCCACACACACACACACACACATGCGCGCGCGCGCGCATGCTCGCGTGCACACGCACGCACGTTTACAGGTCAAGAATACGAAAGCAAGCATTTTTCTTTCGTTTTCATGATAATTTGTATTGATTATTGACACGAAATTCGCATTCGATCTCTTATTATATCTTTTTATCGATTTAAAATCAGATGAACATCTTAACATCTTAACAGATTTGTAATTTTTTCCGATTGTAGATTGCATTGTAGATTGCATTAATTCTTTTATAATTCTTCATTTTTAACTTTATATAAACTTATTATCACGTTACAAGCATTTCTGAATTTCAGGTCAATAAGCAAACTTTTCTCATCCCTTCGTCGAAGATCTTTTTTTACATTCGCAAGAGCGCAAGCTGTGTAAGGACGCGCGAAAGTGGCGGCGTCTCGCCTTGCGGATGATCGAGACTGAAAATCAGTCAGATTCGCGTGTCAGCAGACTGGACCAGCAGAACGAGGATCTCCTCGTGGCTGGCGGTGCTAACGAGATTAACGGTGGTGATCAAGCAGCTGCTGCAATCACCGCGACGGTGGAGGACGCAGGTGAGAGTAAGAGTATGAGTGAGAAAGAGAAAAAGAAATACAGATTACTGTCAAGCTTGTCTTCAATTACGTGTGTGATCGAGAATAGATTGTATTACATTAACAAATGTTATGCTGAGAAAAATGGTTTGATTATGGTTTAATCAACAAAATGTCTAAAGTTAGGTTTGAAGACGAAAGTAAATGAGAGCTGTATAATTGAGCTGTATGACTGATTGTATAATTTTTAATCCTAAATATTATTTTAGGGGTCCAATAATTCCTGGGTCGGGATTCTGTACCGACAATTGTCAGTGTGGACAACTATAGATATTACATATAGAAAAAAGCTGCGCAACAACTGTCAGTACAGAATCCAGGGTCTGAAAGTCATATGTGTAAGATATAATAATGGCACCCAAAATATTATCAGAAAACCAAAACTTGTGTTTCCTACAGTGAAATTATGTGCATGTGCATGCAACAATTAGTTCGTCAGTTAAATCATCAAGAAATTCTGGTATATTTAACAGGAAGAATTAATTATTCTCATCTGATAATTTCTGATATAAAAATTTTGATTTGTCCATTTTCGAACAGATGCATACTGATTGACTCTACTAGACCTTCCAATTAATGCAACCAGTTTTTTTTTTTTCCAGTATAATTAGTCACTTTTATTCTATGTAAGCGTGGCAAAAGTATAATAATCGAAGGGAAAATTTAATTTACAAAAATACGGACGATTAAGAATAAACATTTTTTTAAGAAGACGATCACGATACAAAAATTTGGCTGTAAATAGTCAGTTAAAAAAAATTCCAAAACTTTCATTCAGATATGATGAGAAAAGAGGAGCAAGAAATGCCGCGGATTCATGAGAATTCGCAGAAGGGCGGTGTCGCCGCAAGCGTCACGACGCCCACAGCGGCATCGACGATGGAGGAAGACGAAGAGGATGAAGAGGAGGCAGAGGAGGAGGAGGACGCCGAGGAGGAAGAGGTGGAGGACGGAGTCGAGGAGGGTGGAATCGCATTGGAGGGTGGAATGACGATGCAAGAAGTCGGGGGTGAGTTGGCGGATGGTGAAGGTGGGAGTGGAGGCGGCATGGCCGGCTACTGGAGGCAGAGCAGACCCTCCAGTCCCCGCATGCCGCCTCCGGAGCAGTCGGAGCAGCCGAGCCGACCCAAGAGCCGGCACGAGCTACAAGCCGCGAGATATAACAATCTCGGCTACTGGCGAGCGAGAAGAGTCACCTTTTATAAAAATGGCGATCCCTACTTTCCGGGGGTGGAGTTCAGGTGAGCATCATTTCGGTCAATACTTTAGCAAAAAAACCTGAAAAAAATTCGAGAAAAATTCTTGTTTGATTTATTATTATGTCATGACACTGTGTATATTATTGTCTAACATAATTAAGATAAGAACATATTTCTTTTCCTATCTGGCACAGAGAGCATAACGAATATATACATATATATATATTTTTTTTTCCTCATTCTTCCATTATTCTATACATCTCTCTTTTGTCTCAATAACATAAACAACATACTCAATAATTATTTAGATCATCATTTTAATGTTGAACTTTATAGAGATTGCAATAAAATTAATTACATATAAATATAATTTATTTAGATAAAAAATTAACTTTACACGCAGCGCTACACACACACACACACAAACACACACACACCCAGTTAATATTTTGTAAACGTGCACGTATAAAAAATGCAATGAAATCTTATAAAAATATTTTTAAACATTTTAAATAAATTTATAAATATACGCGTGTGCTTTAAAAATATTAATCAATAATATCAATGGTATATATATTTACATAACATTAATAACATGGTTCTTCATTATATCGAAAATATTAAAAAATTATTTTGAAAAAAAAAAAGAATAAAATTTTCTTCTTTAGAACTTTTTGGGGAAAAATAGCGTAAAATATATGAAAAAATTGAAAATTTTTTACTTATGAATTGAGAAATATACGTGAAATATATGAGAAATATGCATACCGTTATTTCTCATAAACAGTATGTTTATTTAATTGCTTCTATTCTATTGCTTCCTAACTAAGATTTAAATAAGTTTTATTCAAACGTATTCAATTGTCAAATTATGATCTGAATTAGATTCAAATATACCTTTATGTTTTATATATTAATTTTATGACATTGATTAAAGTTTTAATTTTTATATTTTTTTTATTTTGCAACTATACAATCAATACTTTAACAGTAAGGGAAAATTCGAAATTGATTAAAAGATTTTAAAGGAATACTCCGCATATCGTTTTGAGATTGCACTATTATATTATTTTATAGAATTGTCGAATATTTTCAGATTCAAACCTGGCCGTGACATTGGCTCTTTGGAGGCTTTATTGGATAGATTGTCCCTTCGGATGGATTTGCCGAGAGGGGCGCGCCACATATTTTCGATGGACGGTGATCGAAAGATCAATCTCGATGAACTCGAGGACGGAGCTTCTTATGTAGTGTCCAGCTACAAAACATTTAAGGTAAGAAATTTGTGCGATGCAGGAATTCGATTATTGTTGAAAGAATAGATTAAAGAAAAATTGTTCAAATCATATGTATGTCGTATTTTAAAGATGAAAATAGATCAATAAGATCTAAGATCAATTTAGAATGATTTGACTGAAATATATTTAAAATTATTACTTTTCATTTTTCATAAATAATATGATTATGATTTTTTTTTAATAAAATAATATTTAATAAAATATGATTGTAATCCGTGATCTCTTGATAATAAAGTACAGAAACGCATTTCGTAGATAGCGAAAATATGTGTATTAATCACGCTTGATTAAAGCGCTAATTGATAACAAGTAACTACCTCGATACTTGTGAACTTGAGTGACGTTGTAAATATGTCTTTCTCAAAGCATGATCGACTTCATCGTGCTAGAAACGCAAACATTCTAGCGTTTTCTTTCCTTCCACCAGTGTTCATAACGCACGAGAAAAGACATTTTTATGATAAATGTAAAAATACATTATAAATATGCAAACTTTTATAACTTTTATAACGTTTAAAATCTTTGTTTTATTTTTTATAGCAGTCATATAAAAAATAGCAATAATACTATATTTTAACAGTAATATTCAATAATTAACAATAATACAATATTAATAAAAATTAATATGCGAATAAGTATTAATAATAATAATGATAATATTAAAAATTTAAAAAATTAAAAGAAATGTTAATAAGATACGGAATACAGAGGAAGATTTATGCCATATATTCTTCCTATAGTATACGCAAAGAGAGGGTAATAAATATTGAAGAAAAGAAAAGCAAAACATCATTCTTATATGCGCAGATTAGTAATATGAATGATAAGTATGATAATTAATAGTCACATATTGTTACTCTGATTGTATATATAAAAAATTATTTATAATTAATATGTTTAAATAAGCATATAAGAGTGTGTGCGCGCGCGCGCCCACACACACACACACACACACACACACACACACACACACATTATACAAAATTCAAAAGACTAAAAAAGAGTAAAAAAATACAATTGCTAATATTACTGTAGAATTTAGTATACAAATGTGTCGGAATATATAGATTTTTTAAAATGACTTTCAAAGAAATGTGACATAACAATGAATAAAAAGAAAGTTCTGCGTAATACTACTGACGACGACGACGATGACGACGAGGCCGTGTGTATCTGGCCCAGATCAACTTCTTAAAGCAGGCCGCACGCAACGCAAAACTGTATTTGCGCGAGAATAGGGGACGTTCTTTTCCTTTCTTTTCTTAACATAGCAACACTGTACATATAGATTCTAATATCTTATAATTTGTCTCCCAAAAGATTTTACAATACTACTTATTTATAATCGTATATTTTATAATTATAGTGTAACTTTATAGAAAATAATTTAATTAAAAAGATTTCTCATCGTCTGCTTGTTAGATTTTATATCGGTACAATGGATGAGAAGCAATTTTATTTGATATTACGTCATTCGGTATTATGGCGAATATTGGTCACACCCTTCCTTAGGTTCAAAGGTGTGACCAATTTAACTTGTTATGTATTATCCTTGATGCAATTACGCTCCACCAACCATATGCAAGATTATTCTTTTAATTCGACAAAGTGATTGAAGCTTATGCACGATTCTTCCATTAAACAACTGGGTATGGTCCCAATTAGTCAGATCGATATTCCTAAATATATAATCCACTTTACAATTAAAGAGAAAAAAGAGAGAGGGAAGAAACAATTTGAAAAAATATTCAAGATAATCATTCAACATAAAATATCACACATTTTTTCATATTAATTTTATAGATTTTTAGATAATTTTTAAGAATACGAAGTATGCATAAAGTTTTATTTTAATGTTTTTACGTGCAATTATCTGCAAAATTAATGACTGTTTGGAATCATATATTCAATCAAAGTTACTGTACCGAGTGAAACATCTCTCTAATATAATTTTCTTTTAGATAGAACTTTCCAAAATTTGAAGTACAAATCTATTTTTTAATATTTCTAAGAGATCTAAAGTTATATTTTTTATTGTATATGGAATACATTATTTATCTTATGGTTTCACATTTAATCTTATATATGTAAAAAAAAACCACACACACACGCACACACATATGCCAAAAACTTATATCTGATAAATTGCTTAAATATAGTTCTTTATGGCATATCTAAATGTGATACGGCATCTCGCATACGCTTCGAACATCTCTCAACCTTATGCTATAAATAATCCAGATTATATCTGATATCAATGTACGAACTAATATCCAATTATAAATTTTATTTTATAGGAAGAAATATAATATTAGATATAGAATCTCCACAGCAAATTTTCCTTAGATTTGTCGAATCTCATATATGCAATAGTATCAAATATGATATAATATATGTCATAAGACATGATGCTTACTATTTTTTTCCCTCCTTTTTCTTTCCACTCCTTCTCACTCTCCCTGTATTTCTTTTCGCGCTTGCCTTTTTCATTGTTTTTTTCTCTTTCTTTTATTTCGATCTAGAAACCATTTCTACTGTTACTTTAACATTATCGTGACTTATAAAATATATCCTTGGTCATGAATATATTAATCGGTATATCAATGATTTAATATCTACAATTTTCCTAGCGATAAAACTGATCTTTGTTATAACAGATAGATCGTTGTTAAAGTTGTGTAAATATTATATTATTGAGGTATACCGATTTATCAGGTAATTCCAGCTTCTGCCTCATATTCTTGTCAACGCGTTTCCGTATTATCCGTATTAATTAATTAATTATTAATTTTTACCTCACAACATGTAAAAGCCATAAATCTAAAACAAGACGGCTCAAAGACTTAAATAAATTAAGATATAAGATCAAGATATAAGTCTTAAAGACGTCTTTCTCATAATTTTATTAGACATCTTTAAGACATATGTTCCTAGGCAAATAATAATATACAAATAGCATAGAGAATCCAAAAAATAATTCTTTTTGATTCGCCAAATTATGAAATGTATTCTTTTTCCGTCCTAAATCTGATGGAAAACCACATTCCAAAAATTGACATATTCTAGAAGATTTCATGTCAATTTGAAGGAAATTGAACAAAAACTTTTATGTCATCAATTTGAAACTCTTTTTCAAATATAAAAGGAAATCTTTTTATAATCTGTAAGAATTCGCAACAAAATCGTAATGGCTTTTAGATAGTATCCCAGCAAAAACGCAAATATATATTTTATCTATCAGGAATATTATAGATCCCTAAATTAATTTTTACACAGAACGAAGTTGTATTGTCAAAAACACTTTATTTACTTTTACCTCAGAATCTAGTTTTAGAGGCTCACCTTCGAAGATCCTTTTCTATTATCATTTCTATTATCATTTTAGAACATACTGTTGAGAAATCTCATTATGCTGTGCTTTTTTTCTATTCTTATATGATTTTTAACTTTACGAGAGCCAACGAGTGTCGGCGGTATCGAAGATAAGCGATTCCTTTGAACTCATTACAAGAAACAGAAAAAAAACTTTTTTCAGGACAACTTCGATTTAACTCCAAAAGTCAAAAAGTATACTGCTATGGAATTTTTTTTAATTATCGAAAAAGAATTTTTTTTTGCACTTATAACGATCATCTGTGCTATCTAGGAGAATATCGGAATATCCGAAATATATACAAAGTATTCCAGAATATCCGCACTTTCTTTTCTGCCGATTTTTCAGCCAATTCCAAGTAAATTTTTTTGTTATACTATAGAAAGAAAATTGAACAGAAACTTTTCTGTTTTACTTCTTTATTTTACTTTAAGTTTTTAATATGTCATAGTAACTAAGTCTTAAAGTTTAAGAGTTTTATAAAAGTTTACTTGAAACCTAAGAATAATTCTCCGTAAGCTTATTATCCGTAAGCAGATCAAAATTTTATTTTATAAATCAAATTTTATGTACAAAAAATGAAATTACTGAAAGATACAGCGATACGAAGGATTTCGTTTCTTCAGAATCACTCATTCTATTGCGCGAAATAGTGCATTGCCTGTTTTGCATTCCCATTATCATCATTGACAATCTAGCGTATTATATTGTACATGTCTTACACTTATGATGTCGTGATAAAGATTCATGTGTCATTAATTAGATTTTATTATATGTTCGTTCACCTTCGTTCTCTTTTCCTAACATAAATTGCGTGTTTGTTCCTCGCGTTGCTTGCCACGCTATTGGTGACCTAATTATATACTACCAATAAAAAGTCATTTTTACGTCGTGTGTGTCATATGCACAATCCTTGGAACGTAAAGTATGCACATACAATCATTGCAACTATATATATAAGTAATATGATCTTTTCTAAGACAATAAAATAATAAAAACTCTACATTTCACAAAATTGTTACACATATTTTTTTGACTTTTTACTTATGTATAAAATTATTAATATAAAATAGAAATAATTAAGATTTTCCAAATTAAATTTTTTCTTGAATTCTTCGATGGTTTCACAATAGCAACTCGATTTTCTTAGTCAGATCAACTGAGAACGCATGAATCACGAAGTAGTAAAGGGGGGGTAGGAGAGAGGCCAATTCCTACTTCCGTTAAGAAGGCCGTTATAGAGGGTGGCAAGAGCATGAGGGGGAGAGACCGTATCTCATTGACCGTTGGTCAACCGGCCTCTTGGGATCAATAAACACCAAGTTCTCTTTGCTTGGCTTACCTTCGAGAACGCTGCTTTTAAAGATTCAAAGTAATCTTAAAGTTGAGGTTGTTCCATAAAAATCTTGTCGGTTGTTCTCGCATCTCCTTACTTTTCTTTTTTCTCGAATGTTTTTTATATTTAAAAAATTAAATTTTTATATTAAAATTTTTTCAAATATTTTTATTTTTATAAGCGATTATACTGGTTGGATGTCTATAAAGTCTATCCCCATTTCCTATATTTCGGAAACGGTTCAAAATTATGAAAAATTGCGAAATACGTGTTCGATCATTTCGAATAAAGAGTAAACATTTAAGAGTAAAGTCTCGAAATAATCGAACACGTATTTTGCGATTTTTCATAATTTTGAACCATTTCCGAAATATAGGGAGTGAAGACTTTATAGACATCCTACACACACACACACACACACACACACACGCGCGCGCGCGCGCACAATTGTCTGTCTTTTTCATACAGCTGTAGCCGTTTATTCGCGGAATCAACGATAATCCCAGCATTGATATCACCATGATCGATTGTTTGCTGTTCATGTCGCCAAGATAGCATGAGAATTAAAGGAATGCGATAAATGCGCAATATATGTATACACAAGTATATTTTCATTAATATTCATTAGATATATATTTTTCTTTCTAGACTTCTTATCCTTCTCCGTAATCGCTGCTCTATTGAGCGGTGGCTGACGAGTCCCTTACTCAAGTTATTATTTTCTTCAGCGAATTATTTTTTCATAATCGCTATGGCACGTTTTGAATCACGAGACCTTGCTTTCGTCACGCAACATATGTACATGAGCTAGTTCTTCATTTTCATATCGTAAGGATACCTTGAGTTAAATTAGCGAAAGGAGAGGTAGAAGAAAAATTATTTGGCGAAATAATAAGTATAAGTTTTCTTCTGAAAACAATTATATGTGGTTTATCAATATTAATAAGACGGATTGTCAGGCAATTGTATCGCATTGCTCGCTTGAAAGATTTTTAAAGAAATTAGTTTCACTTATATCAATTCTTAATAAAATATTTTTTTAATTATAAGTAAATGATAAAATATACACGGAAAAAAATGATTTTGCTAAACTATTTATAAAAATTTAGTTAGATAAAAATTAGTTTGATAAAGTTCTGAAAATAATTTTGTTGGGCCATCAAAATAATTATGTAGGAAATTTAAGTATGATAAGCAATACTGCAAAATGTTTAACATTCTAGCTTAAGCGTTCTACATAATTATTTTGATAGTCCAAAATTATTTTCATCTGTCTAACTGAATTTTTATAGATATTTCAACAAAAACGTTCTTTTCACATAAAATTAATAATCATAATGTAATAAACGAACATAAGTAAAAATACATAATGAAAAACTAATTTTTATTTAAATAATTATAAAATATTATATTTGATAAATCATGTGCCGTAGTCACAAAAATTGAGGTAAAAAATAATACTTTATTGTGAAGATACAATTTATTAGAAATCTTAACAAAAGATATGTAATAATTATTTTTTATATGTGTTTTAATCTTGTTAAGAAAATAACTTTCAATATGAATGTAACGTGTATCTATTTAATTAGACATGTTTTTCACGAAAAATACACAACTCGTAAAACAATTTGTTTTACTATATCTCATATTTGTTTTATTACAAAGAATCACTTATTCGTCGACTACACATGATATATTAAACAATTTCGTATAAATATTTCATTATGTCTTGTCATTATTTTTTTTATAATTTTCTAAATTTAAGAATTTTTTCAATCTGTGTATCGAGATATCTAAGAAATTTTTGAGCGTTGAGTTTGACATTGAGAGCTTTTATCGAAGAGATTTATTGTCATTGCTTATCAACCGCATTATTTTTTCTAATCTTTTTTCGGAATTATAATCAAACGACATTGCACGCGATTGTCACAATTACATCGTAATCTTGCGCGCGCGCGTGTGTGTGTGTGTGTGTGTGTATGTGTGTATAAAAACAAAGCATTGACCAAAGCATTAGAGGAACATTTCTCTCTTGTACTTTATAAAAACTGGCAACTGGCCAGCATATGGATACACGGATCCTCGTGCGTGTTGCAGGCATACACTACTGTCTCTTGATGAAATGACTCAATTAATGAAATAATGGAATTCTTTTATTAATTATAAAATGTTTATAACACAAATTTGCAGAGAAAGAGATAGAGAGAGAGATATAAGGATAAGTACGGATGAGATACTAACAACCTAGCGAAGAGTTAAAATATTACATCAATGTAGAATAGCGAGAGGGTTGATCTGTGAGAGAATAAAATGGCGTGCTTACCTCCATTCTGTGTGAATATGTTCCATTTATACTTATAGCCTTGTACAGAGAACATAAATTTTATATAATACGAGTTAATGGCAATTATCTTTTTGTGGTAACTATTTACAATAGCTTGCACTAATTTAAATTAATGAGAAAAATATATTGTTTCTTTTATTAAGTTCTCTCTTAAATAAAATTTCTGATTTTTTTATTGACGAATTTTAATAAAAAAAGATATAACAGTAATGATATGAAACTTTAATATATTAAGATAATTATAGTTATGAATAAATATTAAAGTTTCATATCATTGCTGTTATATTGCACTCGACTGAAAGATTATATATTTTTTTAAATAATCTTTGAATTTAAAATTCGTGAATCTCTGTAACTTATAAAAATCTTAATTTTTTTAAATGTGTGAACAAATAGGATAACTGTTTAATTGAACTTTTAAATTCATTGATAATATATTTGCAAATACTTAAGGAAGACCTTGTGTGTCTGTGAAGAAATATTCCCCATTTGTTCTTTACATAAATTTGTTCTTTGTATTATAAAAGAATGATGATGTAAAAAGTTATATACAAATGACTGATTTCGGGATAATATGCGTGTTTTGAAATCATAACTCAGTTTATTGGATTATTAGCCTCGTTAGCCCTTTTTTCTTCTCTTCGAGATCTACTTTTAGTATTAGTCTTATGTAGCTAATCAAGTTAAGTGCTTTAATATATGGGCTGAATTTCCTGGGAAATCAGGTTTCTTTCCATGAAAGATTTATCAGCAAGGCGTGGGCATTTTTAATTTCCGCGAATGCTTTTATCGCTTTTTATCGAAACAAGCACTATCGAAATAAGCACAGTAGAATTATTATCCGAACTAATAGGAGATAAAACGATCTTTGTTGATCATTTATTAAGAATAGTCGAAGCACATCTGATTACTATCGGCTATCTCTCCGGTACTAAAGCTTACATATAAAATATTAAATTTTGATAGTTTAGTTTATAAGAATTGTATACGCCCCCCCACACACACACACACACGCGCGCGCGCGCGCGCGCGCACACACACACACACACACACACACAAATTGCAAGTTTGAGCTAAAATTATTTATAATCTTTATTGTCATTATTCTATTCATCGTAATAAAAATTAAAAAAAGAGATCTAATTGATAAAAAAAAAAATCTGCCAAAATTTAGTTAAAAAATTTTGACATCGAATATTCAATGGTTCTTCTGCAGAACACATCAAGGACACTCGGTATAATTAAACAAGAATTGCAACATTATTTAATTGACGTAAGCGACGATTATTTAATTGAAGTAAGACACGCTTAATAAATATGTTTATTAAAAAGGATGAATAAACGTGAAAAACGAGAACGGTTGCAATTCTTTTATTTCTAATACCAGCTGAATTGAATTAGTATTACTACACGGAGAATTAAGAAGAGAGGCACAACTGATGGAAGAGGAGGTGAAGGGTTAGGGGATAGTCGTCCTTGAGCGGCGGCAGCCCTTCGTAAGGTATTAACATAAGGTAGAGAGGTGTGGTAGGGGATGTTGCAGCACCTAGTTCTTCAATACAACTATCCTACCTCCTACTTACCCCAGTAGTCGTCCATTGAACACAGCCGCGGTTGTACCAGCTTGTTTCGTCCGTATTCGGAAGAGAGATAGCAATTGTATCACGCAATTCAAGATTGACGAAAAGATAATTGTAACTTTCACATCAAATGTCATCGTAACTTTTACTGTGGATTAGTGAAGTTGATGTCGAAATCGTGTTTTTTCTCGGTAGATCATAATAAAAAGCCGCGCTTTTATTATTTTATAGCTTCTTCTTCAATTTCTTCCAATATTTTCGATTCTTGATAAGGAAATCCTATTGTTCGTCTTTAATAATTAGAAACGCAAAATCATTAAAAATTGAGATTGAGATTAGAGTATTATGATCAAAGTTCGAAAATTCTAGTAGCGTTACATAAGCAGTGAAATGATGGAAGTTTTTTTGAATCATCTAAAATTGCGATCAAAGCGAGCTCTCGCGCATTCGATCTTTCGCCTTCTTACAAAACATTTGTCGTGACGCACTTGTTTTTAGTTCTTTCCAATATATTTTCAATATATTTCCGTAACAAAAATTTTTTCTTTTTCGATGCTTGTAGAGTATCGTTAAGAATTGATATTAAAATAGATTCGATATTGAAAATATTCTTAAAAAATCACAAAACAAATTGTGAAATGTTAGTTTTTTGAATCCTGTGTTCGTGCATTCGACATTGAATGTGACAAAAGTGAAGTGAATCTTCAAAAGTTGCAAGGGATCAATCGAAATTCACAATTGAGTCTGCAAGTTTATCTTCGTCCCGATCGGACGATTCGGAGCCGGATTTTGACGTTAGACGAAATATAGAGGACTGCTGCAGCGACTTGGAGATCGAATATTACAATCGAGACTTGAGCTGTTGGACAGACAGTTTCGTCGTATTAATGAGCGATTCTTTTGAAATAATATCGCTGCCGGTCGACATGATGCAGGTTCTCTGAATATTTGTGCGACCTTTCGTCGGATTTATCGAAAAAAACTTTAAATTTTGATCTAAATATAATAATATGCAGATGTAATATGAAAGATAGTGTAAAAAAGAAAAAAACAATCAATATTTTAATGTCTCTCTTACATCTTTTTTTCAAAAATTAAAAATTGATGGATGAATACAAGAGGATCAATTGTGTCATCTAATTTAACTTTTTTTTTTTTTAATATCGTGTAATATAAAATATCTCTTAAAAAAGATAACTGATAGTAAAATAAATGAATAATAATGTTGAAATAATAATGATACTATAATTTATTGTATAATGCATTGTAGTATTTTAAGAATGAAATTAAAATACATTTGGAAGATTTGAATAATAATTTTAGCGTATCGCGTATCACATATCTCTATCGCTGTATAGATAACTCATGGAAAGAATAAAACGCGCGAATAAAACTAATGACTAAATTAATAAATAAATTAATAATTTTAAATCTTCCACGTTAGCCGGCCAGCTACGGAAAGAAGAACAATACCTGGTACACTAGCCCGGCAGGCGGAGGTAGCAGAAGCGGCATCACTGGGACCGGAAGTGGGATTGGAGGGTGGCAAAGTAGACCGCCAGCGATACCGAGTCTTAGCCGGAAAGCTTCCATCACTGAAGAAGCGCCACCCCCCGGTGGTGGAAAGCCTTCTTCGGGCCGTGTTATTCGTATCGTTAACAATCATGACCATACTGTTCAGGTAGGAGGATCGAGAGTTGTTAGTTTATTACATGCGGCAACATTCGAGATTTATATTATATTAATCTACGCATTAGTTCTTCTTTTCTCTGTCTCTTTTTATTAATCTAAATAATACATACATACATATAAATAATCATACATATAAATACATATAAATAATAATACATATGAATAAACTATGAGTTTTTTACACGATAAAATATCATCTTTTTCTCTCTTAAATAATTTATTTTACTTTGCGTCTTCAGTGGAAATGAATAGGTTGTAAAAGCGATTATTAGATGACTAGAATGTCAATGATTGTTCGTTAATATTATAATAAGTAATATAGTAAGTAATTCGTTAATATTATAATTATAATTTCAATCGAATCACTTTTCAATTGAAGTCGAAAATTTCGTTTCTGTTGGAATAATAATATCTTCTTTACAAATATATAATTAACAAGAATGATTTACGTCACATTATTTTCATCTCTTGCCCAATAAGAAATAATAGATCGGGAAGATGACTCTTAAACGTTTTTGGCAAGCAGTACGCAGTACCGCTACCAGATGATCGCAACAAAGTTTTCTATATAAAAAAACATATAAGATAAAATAAAAGGCGCGCGCGCAGCATTATAAAATGTTTTATCTATGTTCTGATAAAATAATTTTTTTTGAAGGCGAGTCTTCAAAATAGAGCTCCACAATGAAAGTGAACAAGATTTTGATAATCTCATTTAGTTTTGTGTAAAGATTAATTCAGAATAAAATGAGTGAGATAATCGTATAAATAAACGTCTTATAAATATGTAACAATATAATGAACGTCTTACAGTCATTTAATTGTCAAGTGACACAAAAACGATCAAATTTAATCGATCAAATATTCGATATGTACATCAATTGATATTGGTGATATTTTAGATCTTAATTCTCTGTCTTTTCAACTTATTCATTTCTCACTGGGCATATTTGTTGATGTTAATTGTGTGTACTTTAATTATATAATATAATTTTTCTATTATTTATATAATTTTTAATTGTGTTTTTTAATTCTTTAACATTTTGTTTTTAAGGCTTCCATGGCTATTCTCTTTAAAAGTGCTGAGAGGTTTTCGGATTGCAACATTGCAGTTCACGAAACGTTGGCATTAAACAATGGATCAAAACATGGAGACAACTCGAAAACCTCTCAGCACTCTTTAACATTTTGTTTTTTATCTATTATAATGAAATTAATTTCTTAAAAGAACATTTTTTTATAAGGAAAGTTTTTGAAGCAGCTTTTTTTAACTATACATTTTATTTAAATGGAGTAACAGTTTCACTTAAACCAGTATAACAGTTGATAGTTTTACAGTTTTTTAGAAATCACTTATTTTACTTGATATCTAAATAATTAAAATTTTTTTTTGTTATATTTATCAACATAATTTTCAAGAATACACAAATCTAACATAACTTTTTTTTTGTCAGTGTCGAGTTCTATTGAATCTTCGTACATCGCAACCCTTCGAGGAAGTTCTAGAAGATCTTGGACAAGTGTTGAAGATGAACGGAGCTAAGAGGATGTTCACTGTTTCAGGACAAGAGGTTAGTTATTCAAATAGATAATTAAAGAAATAGAAAATTAAAGAACAATAGAAACAATTCAAATAGAAAATTAAAGAACAATATTTAAAACAATACTTAAAACCTGGCAAAATTATTTTTCAAAATTTCACATTTAAAATTTATTTTTTTTATCATAAAAAAGTCAGAATTTATTGAAACTAAATTTTATCGAATAAAATTAATTTATAAATCTGTTAAAAATTCACATATCTATATATACAAAATTAATTTATAAACCCGTTAAATTTACATATTTATATATACATAGCTAATGCCATTTTACGATCATATTTGAAAAAAATCTAAAAAACAATACATGATTTAAAAGTGTAAAAAAGAAAAAAGGCGTATACATAAATCTGAGGTATCAGCATTGTAATCGTAAAATCGACTTGAGAGCGACGTTAATCCATAAATATGTATGCCGCGTTACGGGGAGAGGCAAGACGGGAGTAAAACTTAAAACATGACGATAACTAGGTCGGTCCTCGTCTTATGAAATAAAGTTGTTGTTTTATAAGTGACCTTAAAAAAAATTTTTGTTATTGCCTTCAAGAATTCTAATTCTGTGTGCGTGCGTGCGTATAATAAGGTTATATAAACAAAGTATCATATATTTGGTCTTACATATAAAATTCTTTTTTTTTTTTTTTTTGAAAAAAATAAATTATAAGCCAAGTTTTCCGATAAGTAAATATTACATATTATATTAAAGTGATACGATATATTTGTGACTTAAGTAAGAGACTTAAGCATTTAAGATATCCGCAGAAATCTCCGATATTGCAATGCTCATCAAAATGTAGTATATGATGGTCGTAATATTTTACTTTGCTTGAGGTCTTCTCATATCACCGATGTTCTAAAAACTGTTGTATGTACTATTTTTATGTGATGCAAACTTATTATACTGTTAATATTAAAATGTATCGTTCAAGAACATACGACACATGAAATAAAAAAAAAAGCGTCACAAGAAACATCGAGCGTCGCGATTGAATTTTTGGCATTGTAATAAATTACACGATTAATATATCTCTTATAGAAGATGATCATGATATAAGTGGGACGAACGTGCCCCTACGTAAAAAGGTCAGAGATTCATCTTTTCAGGTCACGATTGTACATGAATTTCAAATGTGCCAATTTTCTTCGCCAAATAGCACGTCACGTTGACCCCCTTTTCTCTCTCTCTCTCTCTCTCTCTCTCTCTCTCTCTCTCTCTCTCTGTTGTAAAATTATTTTGGAAGACAGAGAGAGAAAATGATAAAAAGATAATCATTTCTTAGTTCAATTAAACAATCATATCGATTTGTAACACTATCCGATAAATTTAAACTTTTTTTTAGATGATGAATCAGACAAAGTGATTTTTATAGATTTTTTGTGCTGAAAATGAATCCAAATAAAATTGCTTTATCACATTTTTGAGAAAATTAATTTTAAAAATACCAAAAATTTGGGGGATTTTTGGGTTGAGCTAAAATAGCTAAAAAATGTGACATAATAGGGCAATGTCATTTGCGGATTCGTTTTCGTTTTATGATCTAAAATCCATATTGAGTGACGTAATTAAAATGTTAATTTTGTAAGGATTTATTCATTTATATTCATATAAATAATTCATAAACATAAGATGCCTTACAAAAACATACTCAATTCATAAAAGATTTGTGTCATTTTAATATATAATACTTGCGCAATCACATCAAAAGACATTTATCTTATAAATAGCCTTAAGAACATAAGTAGTCTTAAGAACATAAAGCTAAAAACTGACTTTAGAACACGTTAGTTTATATCGAATTTTACAAGATATGAAAAGAATGAACTCAATATATCATAAATCATATTTTTCATAGATGATTAGTAAATATTATGAAATATCGAGAAAACGAAATTGCTCTATACAATATGCTGCTAGGTGAGAAGTTTCTCGCAATTGAGGAACGAGTTTGCGGATGTGGATACATTTTATTTGGGTACTGGATCAGCTCTTGTTATGGCCGGTGGTGTCACAGCATCCCCGGTACGCCGATCCAGATCACGTGGACCATCCACCGTCGTAGAAGAAGTTGGCCGTCAGAGGAGAGCTCGTAGCAAGAGTAGACCACGAGCTTTGTATGCTCCTGACTCCGAAGTTGTTCGAATAAACGGTAAAAATAGTCAGTCTTAATTAGTTTAATCTTATTATTAGTAATCAATGAATTTAAATTGAAAATGAATTTAAATTAAGTTTTTTTTTTAATTAACCCTTAACCTGCACATTTCCGTAGAATAACTTAACCTGCACACGGGGTGTTAAACATCCCCCCCCCCCCCAAGCATTTTGAATGTTCATTGCGAGAAAAGTATGACACCTAGAGACTTAAAAAAAAACCTGTAAATACTCGAAACCATCAAAAATGAAATATGATTGGTCCGAATGATGAATTTTAATTGAAGTATTTGAAAAAATTCTTGAAATTAATTTTTCATTTCATGAAAAAAACGGCTATTACTTAAAAAATCATATCTCAGTCAAATTTACATATTTTTCAATAAAAATTCAATACTACATTCTCAAGATGTACTACTTTGAGAAAAAAAAAAACGAAATTTCGCTAGGGTATCAGACACCCCGGGTGCAGGTTAAGGGTTAAGTTCTTTGAAAATTATTTATTGAATAAAGACTACATTATTGTCTATCGGAATAAGGTCAATCAGAAAATGATAAATATTACAAAATTTGAGAGAGAGAGAGAGAGAGAGAGAGAGAGAGAGAGAGAGAGAGAGAGAGAGAGAGAGAAAGAGAAAGAAAGAAAGAATTGCAAGATTTGTTCTTAATGTCTTCAATTTTTCGAATCTCTTCTTATAAAGGGCATTCTAAAAATAAAATTAAAAACACGCATCATTGGTAGATTATAGCATCGTAGAAGTGCTACGTGAGGAACCGGCCAGAGTGACGATCAGAGGATTGAGACGATCGTTCTATCCTCCCTCTCATCTGCCTCCAGTCGATAATTCGCCACCTGACAAGAAGCTGCAACTCGAATGGGTCTATGGTTATCGAGGAACCGACACTCGCAAAAATCTTTGGGTTTTACCCAGTGGCGAATTATTATATTACGTCGCGGCCGTGGCAATACTTTTCGATCGAGAAGAGAATGCGCAACGACACTATATTGGACACACGGAAGATATTATGTGCATGGAGGTAGGTCATATTTTCGCTCCATGATATGAAAACAAAACAACGCGAAGTAATATTTCTGGGAATTGAACTCCCAGAAATATTATGCCCTTTTTATTAAGGAAAAGAATTTTAAGTGGAGTGTGTGCTTCGTGTAGTAAACGTTAAATTAATAGTTTGATTGTTTTGTCGATACATCTATTTTTGTTATTTTGTTTTCCGTAAGAATCAAGTTTTTCTTTTTATTAATAATTATTATTCATCGCCATTAAGACCTGACAATCAATGTAATATAACTTTACACCTAATATAAGTTCACACTATCAAAAACAAAATATCGTCATTTTAGGTTCATCCCAGCAGAGAACTTGTTGCGTCTGGTCAAAAAGCAGGCAGGCATAGAAAAGCACAGCCGCATGTTCGTATATGGTCAACGGAGACTCTTCTCACTCTATATGTGTTCGGCATGACTGAATTTCAAATGGGCGTCTCAGCATTAGCGTTTTCACAACTAGTAATTATTTAATTTGATTACAAATAATTTTTATTCAAATATTTATTTGGTTTATTGACAAGAAGAACAAATTGCAAATTGTGCAATTCTAAAGCTCTTAGACGCACGATCAATATTATTGTATATAATTGTTTCGTGCAATATTATTGTTATGTTTAAGTGGCCCCTAGACAATCAATATTATTATTAATATTTGATATTCCATAATATTATTAATTATCTGGAGGCTATTGAGCGTTTGTCTAAAGAGGACATCAACAATATTGTATCAATAATTATACAATAATATTGTCTTAATCGGAGCTGGTTAAATATACACTCAATGATTAACAATTAACAAATAATAATAATTTAACAGATATTATAGATATTATAGATATCATAGATATGAGTTTTTAATCACTTGATATTATTACAGAATGGCGGTAGTTATGTTCTTGTCGTGGATTCTGGAAGAGAAGCTATACTTTCAGTATGGCAGTGGCAATGGGGTCACTTGTTAGGCAAGGTGGCGGTAAGTTCTTTCATTTTCTCTTCCTCGTTACTCTCTATTATTTTTTATTTATTTATTCGAGAATTATACTATATATATATATATATATATATATATATATATATATATATATATATATATAATTTATTATAGACTATGCAAGAAGATCTCACGGGTGCGGCATTTCACCCACTGGATGATAATCTTTTAATAACGCACGGGCGTGGCCATTTGACATTTTGGAATAGGCGAAAAGATGGTTTCTTCGAACGAACTGATATCATTAAACCGGTATATATTGAATATACGTAATTTATGTACATAAATTATAATATAAATTTTAACATTTTGTATTGTATGTATAATTTTTATAGTATGTGCATTTAATAATCTAATTTTTATTTCAATAGTTAGAAGATTTGATATACTTTCAGCCGTCCCGTACACACGTAACGAGTATCCAGTTCGAACAGGATGGTGACGTTGTCACAGCGGACAGTGATGGTTTTATCACGGTATATTCAGTGGACGCGGATGGGGCATATTTCGTACGAATGGAATTCGAAGCACACAACAAGGGCATTAGCTCTCTTGTTATGTTATCGGAAGGTACACTTCTTTCCGGTGGTGAGAAGGATAGAAAAATAGCCGCTTGGGACTCATTGCAGAATTATAAACGCATCACCGACACAAAGGTGAATCTTTTGAAAAAATGAATCGTATAACACGGGCATTTTTTGGGCATGCTGACTGCCTATCGAATAATTTTAATTCTTTGCTTTTAATTTCCTTTTTTCAATGTGCAAAATGTGCAATTATTATACATTATATGAGTAATGAAATAAAAATGTTCTGAACCGTTTATAGAAGAAAGGGAAAATGGAAGCGATTTAATCAAAAATGTCATTTTAACTTTAATTCCGATTATTCAAGGAAGTTTTGTAAAGCTAATAAAGCAAATATTAAGTTAATTTAAATTGAATAACCATCCTAGTGATGACTTAGCGAACAAGCCTTATTCGAGCAGAGCTAATCTTATATTATACAGCTGCCAGAATCGGTAGGTGGAGTCCGCAGTATATATCCGCAACGTCCTGGACGGAATGACGGAAACATTTATGTAGGAACTACGCGCAACAACATTCTCGAAGGTTCTCTACAAAGAAGATTTAACCAAGTTGTATTCGGTCATGGCAGACAATTATGGGGTTTGGCGGTTCATCCCGATGACGAGGTTTTTGCCACTGCGGGACACGACAAGAATATCGCTCTCTGGCGAAGACATAAGCTATTATGGACCACGCAAGTAAATTTTATAAAAATGTTACAATTAATCAAATGAGACATACTACATAAAAATCTATCTAGATAGATTTACATAGCCGCATAAAACGTATTTTTATATGTTGCATACGCGGTCACTCATTCTTACTTATGCAAAATGATAGAAAATCATTTAATGAGAATATAGAACTTTTTAATAACTTGAAATACGAAAACAAAATAATGTCAGGATCTGCACCAGATATTACATTTTCAAAAGTCTCTTATTTATTATATATAATATACAAAAATTTGTTAAAAATAAAATAAATAAGCAATATCTATTTAGTGCAAAATTTCATTTTGACTTTCTGACACGCGTGTCCTTTTCTCTAGATCAGATAGTTGCTATTTTTTTTTTTTTCAGTTTTTTTGTAGAAAAAAAAAGAATTTTTAGATGTCATACAAGCACATATTTTATGTGAATTTTAGGTGGGTTTCGAGTGTATATGCATAGCTTTCCATCCATTTGGCGTGGCGTTAGCGGCCGGATCATCGGAAGGTCATCTTTTGGTACTCGCAGCTGATACCGGTGCAGCTGTAGCGACCCTGAGAGTGTGCGGATCACCCTTGTCTTGTATTGGATACAATCCTAGTATGACACAAATTTACTTCGAAGCTTGTTGAATGTTATACAACTTCAAATTAGCAGAAACTTAATTTGCAAAAACAAAATATTTTAATCGAACAATTTCCACTTTTATTTTCAACATATTTTTAAGCGGTCATGAAAATTCTTTACTTTTAGCCTACTGTCTAAATCATAATTTCTTTATTTTTATATAATATATCGCAAGCAAAATAAATTATATGTCTTTGCAAAAATATGATTTCAATATTTTTTTCTGCCTGATCAGCTGGAGAAATTGTGGCCATGGGTTCCCAAAATGGCAGCGTATATCTTTTTAGAGTATCCAGAGATGGATTTTCATATAAGAAGAGTAACAAGATCCGCGGCACGCAACCATTGATGCAGCTCGATTGGAGTTCTGACAGTCGCTTTCTCCAAACTGTCACTCAAGATTATGATCTCCTGTTCTGTAAGTCTCATTCGTTATCAGATTGATTGACCATAAAGAGATCTATTTAGAATAAATATTTAGAATTTGCGTAGCAGTATGAAGCATATGCGTTTTGTCTCGCAATTTCTTTCCATTTCTGTCCATTATGTGCTGTCGCATTAAGGAAAAATAGAAAAAACTTAGCTAGATATTCATGTCAATTGATTCCTGGCAAGATAGTGTGCCATACTTTCTTTTGATTACTATCTCATTATCATAGTGTCGATTACTGCTTTATGAAATCCTTGGAACGCTGATACAGTTTTCAACTTTTGCTAACTTTTAATAAATTATATCATACTTTATGTTATTCATTTTTATATATTATTTATATATTATATTTTATATATTATTTTTATACAACATGTTAACAATGTATCATGTATTAATTAATGCAGCAGATATAAGAAATTAATATTGTCAATTGGCAACGGCAGATTAGCAAGGATTAAAACTTTATGAACAAATATTCAGATATAATTTATTTTGTGCACATTCAAATACAAATACTTTGTTTTTAGGGGATGTCAAGGTGCTGTCATCAGAAAAGAGTCCATTGGTTATGAAAGATGTCAAATGGTATACTTACAACTGCACCGTTGGTTACATGACATCTGGTTAGTTCCTTGTTACTTACTATGGATATAAGAAATAATTGGATGTAGCATTAACAACGAAACGAGGAGTTTGAATCAAGAAACCCTAGTAACCACTAACTAACAGTAACATAACACTGATGTTATATTACTATTACTTTGCTGTTTACTGGGAACGTAGAAGGGATTCTCCAGGAATGTTAAGCATTCTTGAAGAAATTGACGAAGAGTAAAATAGAAGAAGTTGATTGAACAAGCGAGATTTTTACGATTGTATTCGCAGGGCAATGGAACAACCGTTACTATCCATTAACCACAGTTGTCACCACTTCTAGTAGATCAGCAGCACATGATATGCTGGTAAGTGGCGATGCCGAAGGATATCTTCGACTCTTCAGATATCCATGTACCAGCGCTAAAGCAGAGTATGTTGAAGAAAAAGTGTATAGTTCGTTGGTGGCCTGCGCCAGGTTCCTTTACAACGACCAGAATGTCGTCACTGTTGGCGGCACTGATGCTGCCTTGATGCTCTGGGAATTGGTCGACGAATAAAAGATAAAGTCACTAAAACATTTATTGTTCATGTATATCGTAGCGATAAATGTGGGGCGCTGGCGCCTTTTAGTAGATTTTAAGTGACGAGGAGGGCTCTTTTGGGAGTCTTTTGATGAATTTAAAAATATCCATCGAATAAAAAACGCGCGCGCGCGCGCGCGTGCACACACATACACACGTAAATATGCGAAAAAAATCACAAATCATTTTTTCAATTTTAATTAGAAAATTCAATTCCACACCACCTTATTTTGAGCATTTCAGATATTGATTATGCATTTTAACGGAAAGAAGGTCTATAGTTTTATGATATGATTTCGATGTTCGATTCACACTTGATTCTAATTTGTCGTTTCAACATATAGGATATTTCATTTCAAACGAACAGAGAGAGGATCTCAAGGATGGATTTATTACTGAAAGACAATAAAAAAATTATATATGCAAGTGTATGAATCTCATCTTTATGGTCGATATAGCGGTTACTTTTATAGCCCGATAATTCTTGTATGGAGCATACGGGACAATTTAAAATCATTAATAATTATTTTATAATATTATTTCTTGATCTAGTTGATATAAATTGATGATAAGTCATGTTTTACAAACATTTTTATATTACTTAATCTTATTTATTTTATACATGTGTGTGTAGGGAGAGAGGAAACAATAGGAGAGAGGGAGAGGAGAGAGAGAAAGAGAGAGATTTGCTGATTATTCTTTAAATTTCTTATTATTTACAATATTATTTAATATTATTAATCTTTCAATTTTTCTCCATACGACCGCGCAATATATATAAATAAAATATAAAATATTGTAAATGTTGGAGATAATAAAATGACAAAACTATACAATCTCCATTTTTCACAAGATCTATTAAATCGCTGAAAACTCAAACTATAATTAAAAAACGAGATTGTATATTTATAAATTTTAATTGCTTTCAATCCTAAATTCATCCTCGTAAATGTTACACTTACATAAAATGTAGCATTGTGTGTGTGTGTGTATAAAAGAGTATTCACACTAATACTCGAGCTTCACAATGAAATTAAATTTAATCTAATCATTCAATAAGAGAGAGAAAAAATGTTTGCTTGCTCCTTAAGTTCCTTTTAATTGCATTATACTCAAAGTGAAATATAAGTATGTAGCGAGATAAGTGTATAGCGAATTTAATCAGATCGAATTGCGATTGATTGTTTTGACCGATGTAGAAAGCATTGGATAAATTTAGTTAATAATAAAACTATAGCGTGCAGATCGATTAAATGCTAAATCGATTAATTTCTTTGTTATTTCAAATCAGTCGACATTTATTATTATTGTTTATTTTAAGTCAGTCGACGAAATAAAATAGAATTATCATTTAAATGGATTAAAGAATGGATTTAATCCATTAAAAGAAAGTTTGAATGTATAGAACAGATTTTATGAAATTTGTTAAATGGCATAACTCTTTGATCTCATCCGTATTCGTTAATATCCGATCGCTGAAATTCAACACATTGGATATAATAAATCGCGACATACGGATATAATAGATACACGATAATGTATGTATACATTACACATCTGGACCCTCTGAGCATTTATCCTTCTTCTTTGTTTCGTGAGACGACAGACATTTACTTGCGGATCAAATCTAGAACAAACTTGATATAAGGTAACGCAAACAGGCATTTACCACTGCCAGAAGATTCAGATTTCTAATAATTGGGAGGAAGAAGAAGAAAAAGGGAGAGAGTTGAGGGAGTTGAAACAAAATAGAAAAATACAATTGTAAAGACTAAGCTTTTCGTCAATAACTTGAGGGATCTGCTTTTTTTAGTCGCGCTATATTATTTTCTATATTTAAAATAAAAAATTTATATATTAAAAGAAAACACAAATACAGCTAAGAGAAACAGATCTTTTGTGGAACGTTCAATTGCGAGATTTAAAGGACAATGTCTGTCCTATTCTAATAGTATTGGTAGCTGAAATAAAACACGCACAGAAATAAACCAATTACATACTTATAATACATACAAAATGCAACATTATAGCTTAATTTGCATTAGATATGTGATTGATCGATTTCTCTGTACACGCGCGAATTACGAGCGTAAATTTATGTTACACTCGTCAGTATCACGCGCTATTAACCACTGTAGTTTGCAACAAGAGCGTATAAATGTGTAAAGATTTCGTGAGAAGAGCTTTGTTGCGGGTCAACACTCCTCTCTTACGAGTGAGTTATCCTTGATCACATATTTTTAGGAAAGGGACAAGGGGGAAAAAGTGAATGAGAGAATACGTTTTTTCATATTTACGTAGTTTGTAAGAAGCGATGAGAATTGTGTCACTGCCAAGACGTCGTGAGTCGCAGGTTTCAGAGATTCTAAAGAATAACGATCAGACTTTGTTTGTGTCATGTAAAACCTATGTTACATTTATCCTTATTTATACATATTCACAGATCAAGATTAAAGATCTATCCAAATAGATCTAACAATAAATCTATGAGACTACAAATCAGGAGAGGACGGAAATAACTGTATAATGCGTATAGGCATATAGAAATTCACGTCCTAATTGTAAGAAAGCTTGATACAAAGATCTTCACATTAGATTTACACGCATTTTTATGCATATTATGTTGTTATATAAATTTGTTTGGATAGGATTTAAAGATTGACGAAAATGAAAAATTAATCTTGAATTGACTTTGAAAATCTTGTGTGTACAGTAATCGTCATTAATATCTTCTTATAGATTAGACTTTTTGAATCAGATGTATCATGTTTAGATGTTTGTCACGACTATTGGTTAACAAATTCAAACATTTTACATCTTTATCTATTCAGTATTTTGTACTATGTTATTTAATGTAATTTTAATATATTATTTAATTTTGTGTGTGTGTGTGTGTGT
>JANQDE010000012.1:3513912-3541412 GCA_037157785.1 Cephalotes varians | reverse complement strand
ATATTTAATATGTAAATACATTAAAAAATACTTACTCTAATAATACTGGATTGCGCATTGGAGATCCAAAAGACGTAGCTTCGCATGTTTTTATCCCTTTCTTAATATAATGTGTAATTAAAAAAGTGGATAGTTTTATATTTTTTTATGTATTATGCATGTGGAATAAATTTCAAGAAAAGATTGACAAATTCATAATACTCCTTTACGTAATTCTCTTTTGCAGTTTTTTTATATGATAATAATAGTAATATGCAAGTGCGCAGCTTAGTATTATTAAAGTTCGGTGATAGATGCAACATATTAATATTAGCCATTTTTTAATATAAATATATTGGTGTACGTATATACGAGGAATGTTTTGATATGCTTTCGCTACAGAGAAAACAAGTGCAAAGTGAATAGAGGATAAATAGATAAATTTATATTCATATTGTTGAAATATTTAAATTCATAGAACGTGAAAAAGACTTGAATAAAAAATTTGAATTTGAGAAACTAAATAAACTGAATCGCTTAAGCTAGGAATTTTACTGCATCTTCAATTCATTGCGCGAACGCGATAATTTCAATTGTAACACTATCTAACGTGTAATGAAAAAATTTATTCCTGCACGCGCGCGCGCGCACACGCTCACACACACATACGCACGCATGCACACAATGTAAAAATATCTAGCTAAAAACTAGTTTTAAAAACACATTTTCCTATATTTTAAATATTAAATGTATTTTAAATATTAAACATCAGACTGAATTTCTCATTAAATCAATCAAAAAATTTGTTTTATTCTACAAATCTTATCCGCGTGTATCTATAATCTTATAGTTGATAAAAACAAAATGAAACATAAAACAAAAAAAAAATTTTTTTTGTTCAAATTAATATTCACATTTTGGAAAGAAGAGGAAGAGGTGGGGGTGTGAGAGAGAGAGAGAGAGAGAGAGAGAGAGAGAGAGAGAGAGAATATAAAAAGTACTAATCAAAATAAACAGAGTTGATATCTTAAGAACAAAATCTAAACTAATCTAATTTAACTCTAGTATTACACAAATTTACAATCTTTTACAATCTATAGATTTAATCGACATCGCTGTTCCAATCTTTATTTTTTTTCACTTTATATAATTTTGCTAAAATCTGTAATTCTAGTAATAAGGATTAGCTTTAGATACTGCAGGCGCTACTGCAGGATCCTTACTCTTATCAATTATAGGGATGAAATTTTGATACTCACGCTATCCCTTAATATGTCAATTGAGTTTCTTTATATTATATATCTGTAAAAACAAAAAGAAAAAATATCAAAAGAAAAAGGGAAAGAAAAAATATTAAAATAGAGAAATCGAAGTTATTACACATTAGTTATTCATTTGTTATCCTTCTATTTTAACATTCATAGTGACACGTATTCCTTGTGTAGGTATTATTTATTTTCGCGAATAAATCATGAGGAGACAGAAAATTTATAATATTGAAAGAATGAAAATGAAGCTAAAAATTGATTTATAACTAAATTTAGGAAAAAATATTTAATTTTTTAGAAGAAAGAAACGTGTATAATTTCAATTTCCCGTGTTATAATTGTGTGAAAATATGCCTTTTCCTTCTTTCAATTTATTAATTTTTTAATTTTCTTCGCATTTCTCCTTTTTTTGTCCTTTTTTCTTTTGCTCTTTTCAATCATTTCATCTTTTCTTTCTTGCCTTTTTCTTAATTTATTAATTTTCTTATTTTTCTTTTCTTCCTTTTCTTTTCTCTCCTTTTTATGAACTCTCTTCTTTCTCTTCTTTTATCTTTGACGTGTCCGAAGGCTGACTATCCAAAGGTTGACTATCACTATTACGGCTCGGAGTATCATAGCTCGGTGTCGCACTGGGCGCATAAACGTTCGCCAATTGTTCATATTGATTCAAATCTCCACTGTGCTGACTAATCTCTGACATATTGCCTCTATTGATATTTTCTTTCGGGAATAATTCCTGTTCATATTTTATTCTTTCCATGTCACGAATCTCTTCTTGATCTCTTCTCGTCATTCTTTCTTGGCGACTCTGCAAAGTATCGCTCGTAATGTCATCGTCGACACGTTCCGTAATAGTAGAAGAGAGACCGCCAGCCTTGGTGAAGAGATGTATAGGTCGTTGGAATCCTTTGGAAGGATGAGGTGGTATAGAAACAACTTCGCATTTGCAAAAGCCGACAGTAGATAGAAGATACTGCGTGAAATTATGCGGTCGGAATTCAATACTGTGATAATTTTTATAAATCCGTTCCTGAAAAATAGAAATAAAATAAGATAGAGATCGGATATCAATTCAGAAATACTAAAAAAAAGCAATATATATATATATATATATATATATATTTTTTTTTCTTTTATAATAGCACATTACTTGTATTTGAAATTTTTGTTATCTTAACAATTGCACAAAGCCATGTTACTCACCGTGAGATTCTTTTTCTTGGTATAACTAGTCCAGCCCTGAGGTTCCAGTACAAGAACTCCACCAGGACGTAATTGCGCGTGCATGCGCTTGAAAGCTTGTTTTAATCCAGCATCACCAAAATTCAAGTGAATCCACTTAGTAATGGACAAACATAAGATTGTGTCAAATTGTGTCTGTTCTGCGCATAGAAGTGAATCGTTTTCAAGCACATAATTACCCTGAAATCAAGTATATTTAATAGAATTTAAATTGTAGTACTAGCTATAACAAAAATATTAGGAGTTTAGTTGTAACAAATAAATATATTACATATATAAACATGTAATTAAATATATTACCTGCACAAAAGTGACATTATATGGAAATCCTTTATGTTGTTTATTTTTTGTAAACCCTGGAACATCTACAGGCCCATAACTAATTGGCATTGACATGGGAAAAAAGCTAGCATCTGAAGAGTCCCTCTTGTCACTATCCTCATTGCTCGCAGGACTTTGCACGCAATTAACATAATGTTTCACATTCTTTCGAGCAATATTTATCAAAGTTCTATCAATATCAATCCCTGTAACACTCTTAGCACCAAAATCCCTAGCAACTGATAGAGTAATATGACCAATATTGCATCCAATATCCAGAATATCCTTCCGCAGGAACAATTCTTTTCGCTGTGCGAACATTTTCAATCTAGGATCTACTTCATGATGAGGATTTCTGTATCCATAGTATCTATTGTAGTTTCCATATTGGTATCTAGCATCTTTAAGTCTAAAATTGGGCACTGCATGCTGCTGCTTCTTCTTTTTATCTTGGCTGGGCCTATGTTGGGGTCGAGGCTTCCATGCACCAGGTTGTGGAATCACTGGACTGACTATTTTATCCTTTGCATCAACTTTTCTCAACCTTTTATCCTTTATTTCTTCTAAACCCTTTAATCGTAATCTATTTTTATCTTTCTGTGGACTTTCTGTCTTATTTTCTTTTAGACAATTTTCACTTTGTATACTTGGCATTTCTTCTAAGCTAATTTTTGCACCAGAAAGTCTTTCTGTTGAAGATTCATCCATTGTGTTGTTTCCTTCAGTTTCTCTCAATTTTTTTGTTTCATTAGGATCCATCTTTTCGTATGTCCAAAAAATATATGATATCAATATTGTGTGTGCATGTGTGTATGCGTGCGTATAATTAGATAAGATATATATACATACACGTGTATATATAATCACGTTAAGCGTTCAAAAAATTTTAAGAATTTAAATAATAAATAAAAATTGTAATTCAAAATTATCTATAAAATTCTTATTATAAATTACTATCTCAATATAAATATATAAATATATATATAAAGCTATTTATAAATAAATTTAATTTATAAGCAAATATAAATAAATATCTCACAACTTACCATTTTTTCTTCGTCTTTTCCAGATCCAGAAATGGCTCTCTTCCTTTTTTTATTTCTTCGTTTTGAATTTCTTTTTGTCGGCGAAAGGAGCTGCTTTTCGTACTCTTCATTATCGTTACAATTTGTCAAATTCAAAGGATCACAAATATTTGGAGGAATTATCACTTCAATAATCTCTTTTTTGTGTTTTGGAGTAGGAAGTGGACTTGACTTTGGAGTCACTGCGTTCATAGCTCGATTTATTTCTTCATCTTGCATACTGTTTAGATTTAAGGGGTCACAAATATTGCCTCCAAGCAAGAATTTTGTAGGGGGGATGATGACACCTTCCTTCTTTCTACGTTTGTAGGGAGGAAAGGATTTTCCATTGCTGCAAAAGTTGCTTTGAGGTCGCTTTCTATGTAGTTGCTTGAAATAGCGATTATCATCATGCTTGTTGTGCTTTTTGTGTGAGAGATTGAAGATTTTTCTAGATTTTTCGTTCTCCTTCTTATTGTTTTGACTCACTTTTGGAGGACGATCCACTTGTACAGAGGACATTTTGCTTAATCTGAAAAATTATAAAAATAAAAACAACACAATAAGATATAAACATAAAAAAGCATAATAAAAATATAAGTATCGTTTATTCGCAACTAACATTATATAAGATAACATATTTACACACGCGCGCGCGCGCTCACACACACACACACACACACACACACACACACACACACACACACACGAAAAAATATAGACCAATAAAATAATGAGCAACACATGTATCGAAAAAATAAAGAGCATAGCAATAGATTAATTAATTAGAGGACGATATAAAAAAAAATTCTAAAAATAATATCCAAATAAGATTAATTACAACAATCTTAAGATTTTTTAATAACAATCTCTTATATATAGTATTATACTATATTTTAAAATAATAATTATATAATTTTTATAAAATATAATGTAAATATGATATGTACAATATTATAACAAAAAAAAATAAAATAGTTGCTGTCATTTCTTAATTAATATATGTATACTCACGCAAATTTTCTATACATATTATAAAAAAATAAATAAATTTGTATTAGAAATATTTGATAACTAAATTGTTAAATTTGTTTATTAATTTTCGCTTATTGTTTTATCTTTTGTGTGTGTGTGTGTGTGTGTGAAATTATATATATATATATATGTATATATTTCTTTTATTTTTAAATAAAATACAATTAAAATAAAGTATAACAATAAAAAGGGAAAATGTAAAAAATTACTATTGATAAAGGGAGGAAACGAGTACAATCTTTTTATTTGCACTTCCTACACTTTTTAAATCTGTTTATCTTAAGTCTGCGGCACACGATGGTTGTTTTCCCGCTGGATTTTTTTTGCTTGCGTTTTAGTAAATTACTAATATCACACCACCCAGAACGCAGAATTTCTAGTAATTTACTAAAACACAAGCAATCCAGCAGGAAAACAAGCACCGTGTGCCGCAGGCTTTAGTTACGTTTTTCTACGACTGGCATCAATTGAACATTTTCTGTATTTATTCATTTATTCGCACTAGATATTCTCCGAAATCTTTGTTGTCCGGGAAGAAAGGAAAAAAGAAGTAGAAAAAGGCAGCTAAAATAAACATTTTTTTTCGTACTTTTTATATGCCGGCAAAGGCCTACTGTCCGCGTGGCGGCGCGCATGCGGCGCAGCGTGATGCGCCGCTGCTGCCGCCACCACAATCGCCGCCATCGCCGCCGTCGTCGCTGCCGACGCTGCCGACGCTGCCGACAGCACGTCGTGAATTCGCCATATTCGACGTTGCGGATTTTCTTTCCGTCAACGTTCACGCCGCCGATTACGAATATGTATGCTCACCTGGACAAACCAACACTCTTACTCGCTTCTCTCTTCCAATCGCTCGTACGACCGTCTCTTCACGACAATCCTTCTCGTGCGTCTCGTTCGCAACTGCGACGTCCATGTAACGCCTGCCCGTCTACAATACCGAATAACCGCTTGTCGAATGCGAGCAGCGGCCGAAAGCTCGCGCCGCACCGCGACGCCATTTTCCATTAGGCTCCGCCGAACGACAGGATCGTATTAACGAATCGCGAAAGGCCCTGAAGAAGTTGACGATATTACAAGGTATATATATTTCCTTTTCAAAATTTATTCAATTTTCACAATTATTTTAATTTTAGAATTTCAGGAAAAACAATTTATTTTTTTCTAAGTATACGTAAGACATAACTGATAATTGTAAGTATAATGCTGCGAGAGCAAATATAAATTACCATTTTTATGCTTTCACATGATGTAAGATAATATAAAAGGGGTACGCGATATATACGATACATGCTTTATCGTTAGACTACTAATATATTATATATATTCCGAATGGAGACAATGAAGAGACAAGAAGAAATATGAAGAAATATGTTAAGCGCGCCTGAAGCAACCTGAGCAACCTGAGCAAAACATTCGAGTTGTGCGAATACACGACTCAAGTATATTATCCGCCGGATAAGCGTATAACGAATGATCAAATTTGCGGCAATGTTAACACGAATGAAAAAGCAGCCGTGTTCATGCTCGTGTGAACCCCGTTTAGTGTAGCGATGGCGCCTTTTTCGCTTGTTAAATTACCTCGATCGCACTTTTATCTCTCATCGCGCTCTCTTCAATCTTTCTAGACACTGAAAAATCTCGGTAAAATTTCGAAATTTTGCGAAGAATGGCTAAGAGTCGCGACTGCGATTGTGTAGATACTCATACGGCAATACGGTTATTCGAAGACTGGAATCGCGAACAACGTGACATCATCGCGGAAGTTGGACGAACGATTCCACGGGTAAATCGGAACATGGTCAAGTTTTCTCAAATTGAGTCTTCTGTCAATTTTGTTCTATCAATTTTGGTTTGTCCTCAATTTAGTAATTTAGTTTGTGGTACATATATGTATATAATATTTATTAGTAATTATTTAGTAAAGAAATTATTATATTCCCGACTAGAGAACTCTTTCCCCAAAACTTTCGCACTCTTATCTGGATCTTCGAGAGATAGTCTTCGATACTATATCCAAGATAGTTTTCAATTGCAATTTGCGTCGAGTTACGTTAAACTAAATATGGTACACACGTGTGTACAAGTATGCGCGTTTGATAATAATTAATAAAATAGATTTTGTACAATTCTGTAAAGTCTAGATCTCTCTTAATATATATTTCTGTATAAATTAAAAGAATTCAGATTATTAAATTTAAAAAGTCAATAATCATATATTGAAGTGAAAATATATTCGGTGTTACAAGTCTATTTTTATTTTCAGAATGGAGCATGGGACAGCTCTTCGCTTCCCTCTTACACATCCCAATTGTTTTTAATCTCTCCGATAGCAAAAAGAATAACGCCTGTACCTCCGAACGCTCCTATCAAACCTAGGAAACCTTTTCCCAAAAAGGGTTTAAAACCTAAAAAGCTTCGCTTTACGGACAAAGAGAAGGACGAGATGGAAAACGAAAATTATTCTCAAAAAAACATAGATTTTTCTATAAAAATGTCTAAACAGAAAGCAGAAATTTCGAAGCTACAGGGCGAATCGATAGGAAGATTAGATCGCGAAAATTTGAGTACCATGCTGCAAAGTATACGACTTGAGTTAGACGATAAGGAAAACAGGCAATATGGACAGGAACAACACGAAAGAAAAACGAGAAATAATCGCTCTGTCGCAAAGGAACGTGCAAGAAATAACAATAATTTTTTGCAAATGTCAAAATTCAACAGCAGTCCGAAAGGTGAATTTGTACACTTCCGTATATAAATTGCCGGAAGATATCGATTATCAGATTAGCACAATAATAATAATAATAATAATAATAATAATAATAATAATGATAACGATGACAACGACGGCGACGACGTTGTTGATGATAATGATGATATTGATGATGATGATGATGATGATGATGATGATGATGATGATGATGATGATGACGACGACGACGACAACGATAATGATTACAATGATGAGGATGACGATGATAAATCAATGTATTAATGAATTAATGAGTTTATCAAACATTAAAAAGTTACTCAGTGTAATATCACAATGATAATTAAATCAGTATAATCATGATTAATTAATCGTTAGTGTAAATGTAATTATTAAATCAGCACATAAATGATATTGATTAAATATTTATTAATTATTTATTTAATATGATAGAAATGTAAGAAAGAAAAAACTGTAAAACGTATAAAATGATGCATAATATATACTTTTTTATAACAAGCTGTAATACAATTGTTATATTATGGTTTTTATATGAATAAGTGACACACACACACACATACACGCGCGCGCGCGCGCGCGCGAACCAACTTGATCATAGCAAGATTTATCAATGTGCGAAATATCTGTTTTCTTTCTCTTTAGATTTCAAAGAGCCCTCTATGACATTGTCGCCATGTAAAGATACATGGAGTATAGAGGAGAAATTATTATGGTTACAACAACAAAGAGATGTGGGTATGTGGATCCAATGCTGTAGGAAAAACTGCAAAAAATGGCGATACTGTGATGATTTTCACGATCCTGTGGATGTACCAAAGATTTGGTACTGCAAAATGAATTCAAGTACGTATCCATTACTGCATCATGTATACGTTGACATACATATTAATCAATGCCGGCGTTCAGTAGACAATGAATGCGTTCGCTTTGGACGCTCATGCGCTATAAGTGTTACTCTACCTTCCTTTCGCAGAAACGATAAAAATAGGAGTAAGCTTACAGCGCATGAGCGTCCAAAGAGAATAAGTGAGCGCTGAATAATTCTTTGATACGATTGGTTCTTGCTTTTAGATTTTCGTTGGATCTAAGTGTAGAAACCAATCGTAATAAAGAATCACTGAGCGCTCACTGAGAATCACTGATCTGCTTTGTCTGTTGAACGCAGCCATTGCATATTATTAGCTATATTATTAACTATATTATATTATAATAATACTATTTAATACTATTTAAAATAATTAGCATTACATATATTTAATTATAATATAATGAAATATGTATAGGTTGAAATATATATGTGTGTGTGTGTGTGTGTGTGTGTGTGTGTGTGTGTGTGTGTGTGTGTGTGTGTGTGTGTACAAGTAATAGAGTATATATGTTTAATATAATAATACATAGCAATATAAATAACGATATTAACCAATAAATATAAATCAAATGAGAGAAATGCCTATATATGGTCGTAGCTGGATCTCAAATGTCCAATCATATTTTTGTATACATTTTGTATACAAAAGGTCTGTTTTTTATTCCTGCACTCTCTGAACTGGTACACACGGTGCAATAAGTTGAAGTGAAGTAAACATATGTTTATTTCACTTCAACTTATTGCATCGTGTGTACCAGTTCAGAGAGTGCAGGAATAAAAAACAGACCTAAAGTTTTCAGTTTATTTTGAACTGCGCGTCGATTGTTTGTCGGACTTGCAACGCAATTCTAACCTAAACTAATAGAATCACAAATTAAATTTTTGATCGTCAGTTAAATATTGATGCTAACAACATCTTAAAAATTTGTAATAGCATCTGAAAATTTCTGCATCTAAAATATATACAGAAATAAGATTGGGCACTTGAGGAAGAAGATTTAATAAAAAATATTTATAACGCTGGAAGTCTTGTATGGGGTCACGTGAATGGTTACCCATGGTGGCCCGCAATCGTAGACGATTGCCCTGAGACTTTACGATATTATGAATTAGAAAAACCATCAATTCCTGTAAGTTTCTGTAAGAAAATATAATAGAGTAATCAAAAAAATTTTATTTATAACATATTTATTTAATAAATTCAATTACGCCATGTGTTTCGTTTTTAATTTATCATACTTAATTTTTTTATAACTTGTCAAAATTACGGAATTAATTCATTATAATAAAATTAATGATACTTCTGCAGGTAAAATACCATGTGACTTTCTTTGAAAATGATATTCGACATGCCTGGCTTAATCCCAAAGATATCAAAGCTTTCGTAAAATGTAAAAAAGCACTCTCGTAAAAAAGGTGTCCTATTATAAATACGCATTTACTTATCTAAAAATAGTATTTACAAAAAGTATTATATATAAAAAATATTAAATATTTTATGTAAATATTAAAAATTATGTTATTTTTCTCTTTTTTGAATCCATTTTATTATTTTATTGTTCAAACAGAACAGATTCTGCAAAATAATAAACTATAACAAAAAATCGCTAGAAGAATCTTACACCTTGATACAAAGTGCAATTCCATTATCGATATTGGAAAGATTGCAAAGATTTGGTTGTATTACACGTCTGAGGAATATGCAAGGATTTGTTGGAATTCAACCGAACGAGGAGCAAGATTATGAAATTCCCTCCACATCTAAGTCAATCAACGAACATATTAAAAGAGTTTTATCTTAAAAATAAACATTACGCGGGAGACAAATTTTTATAAATAAAATTGCCACTAATATATATTTACATCTCTTCTTTTGTTTTGTAAGATCAAATTGTATAAATTGTTAAAAATTTATATTTTATTACAAAAATTGATCAGTGGCAGCTTTTTAATTTGTATTTATAGGCTATAAATATAAAATTTCAAGAAAAAATTAAAACAAATAAACACTATGCTGTAAAATGTACAATACATATCGATATAACGTAGCGGAATGTCGATAGAACAGAGATTAGACGTCGATATAAAAGAACATGCGGTGGTACATACGACATGCGGAACAATTTTTATTCTTTCAATCTTTTTCCTTTAAGACGAGACAGTTAAATGTACGTATGTATGTACGTGTTACAATTTTAATTTTAAAAAGCATAAAAAGGCAAATATGTTTCAAAAGTAAGAAATCTATTTTATCTACGATCGATATAAAAACCGACGGATTAATTCGTTCAGACCCGTACAGGGAATATGGAAGACAAATATAGAGGGCGAAACTTGAACATGAATTGCTCAAAGCTACTATAAATTATCGCGAAATGACACATATAATTAAAAGAAAAGAGAGTAAAGTTTATTGTACATATTCCAAAATGTTCAATTCTTGAAGAAAAAATACAAAATAAAGCAATAAGACACAATGACAATTTTGGAAAAATTTATAAAATCCAAAAACTTTTGAAAAAAAAAAGAAAGTCATTGTAAATATTTAGATGAATATTTAAATTAAAATAAGAATATCGTTAATTTTTCAAGCTAATTTTAAAATAAAATAAAATAAGAATGTAGAGAGTATAAAGAGAATCAAGAATGGAAAAAAATTTCATAGAAAAATTGAAAAAACTCGTTTTAAAGAATTATCTATTTGTAGTCTTTAATTATTATCTGTATATTTTAAAATTTTTCTAGAGTTTTCTTTTTTTTACTTTTTTTCTAACATTTTTAGCTCGTATTCCTGTACATACGCGCATCGCGTACAAACCCAGTAGTACCCAGTAGTAAAAATGTAATTGCGATATATATTTTTTATTAGTTCCGTCGATATGTACATACGTAGAACGTATAAGCTCGCCGAACAACGGTGAGACGCGGTATCCGCTGACGTCACGATGACCCGGCACGACCCCGATGAACCTCGGCAGCGATATTAACATAGCGATTTACAATTGCTTATATGCGCGTACAATCAGTTGGTTTCCGCTCATTGACTCTCTTTTCGCGTATCCATTTTGTGGATACGCGTTTTAATAAGTCCGCTATTAAGGTCATCTCGAAACGATCTACAAAGCGCGGATGAATATAAGCCAAATTGTCGTGTTTTGTTTTTGTTGCATATGAATCATTGCATTATGAGAGATATTCCGTTTTTAAAAATATAATAATTTAATTATAATCTCTAATCTCTTCTTATGAAAATGAAAAATGTGTAGCGCTTCATAAAATTTCTATCCGGAATTGAGGGAATTTTTTTCTTTCTTTCAGTTCTCATTTACAAACTAGAAATTAGAAATCAATTAGAAATTCTTTTCCTGAAATGTAATTTTCCATGGACACGGAAATTATACGTTATACGACAATCTAAGGCACACAATCTAAGGGCCACGCCCGTTTATAAAGGGAATGGCCAGACGATGTAGAAGAGGTCCTCTCTTTGACTATCTTTCTCTCTTTTTGCCATCGATCCTCTATCTATGGCACTCCCATGTTTATCAACGACCTACGGCCCTCCCCCCCTCCCCTCCCATCATCACACAGTTTCCAAACTATATATCATAGCCATAATCAATCCTCCGAAGATCGAAATCGTTATAATTTCTAATAGAATTCGATTTTTTTTTTTTTTGTTAGATTAGCAAAGATAAAATATGATATATGTATATTATAATGCGTATTATACCAATGTTGCAGTAATATATAACATTAATCAAGAGCTACGTCTACGCAATAGACTTCTTTCGAAAGATTTCCATATGTGTTCTTCTTTTATAAAATTCTTTATTATTATAATTCGTTATCTTATCTCTTATATTTTCATCATAAAATTGTTTCTTTACCATTCTGTTTAAGGACCGAAAATTGATTGTTACGCCATTGGCAACCGCGTTGATCGCGAGCGAACGCGTTTACAAAGCGTAATAAAAAAAGGGGAGCTAATTATAGTTGCGGTCTATCTTGGACAGCCAAAGGGGCGAGAGAGAGCACAACGACAAAATGAAAATGAAAAGTACTTGTGGTAGAGGTGGATGGGCGGGAGGGAAGAGTAATCTTTTCGAGTGTCGCGTATCCCATCGGGGAAGGGCCGTACGAAGCAGAGAGCTTTGAGAGAGCCCGCCCTTGTCTCTTCTACGCTACATCATACATCTTTTATATAATATTATCGCGCGCGCGTGTGCGTGCACGTGTGTAACATTTCTCTTCAAGAAAAATCTTAAAAATCTTGTTAGAAAAAAAGTTGAAATCACATATATATATAACATGTATGAGCGTGTCCTTATTTTTTAACCGTCATAGATGGTTGTTATTATTATTAATATTATTAATATTACTATGAACCTTTTATCAAAGATATAGGATGATAAAGCATCCTTGGATCATAATTAAATTAAGAATTATATTATACATAAAAAATGAACGTAACGTGACAGATGGATTTTTCGAGGCAATGATGGAATAACGAGATTTCGAACATAAAATCTCACAATCTTGTGCTCGCGCCTAGCAACACGATTTGGAACCGAAGTCACGGGAGCATGTGATAACGAGAACGCGTATACCCGCGGGCGAACATATCTCGGGTTATCGGCTTTTTTTCGGTGACAACAGTGAGTAGCGAGTGAGCGCGGAAAGTGTATGTTAACTATGCGAAAGATATCAACACGTGACCACGCTGGACCACAGGTCATCGAGCGAGAGATAGATCCGAGACGATTCGCCATCAAATCGGACTGACCGCCTTTCGTTCCAAATAATATATATATATATATATATATATATATTAATAGAGATTTTATATATAATATTATGAATACGAATAAAAGTTAAAATGTAAAAGTTACACGCAGCTGCGCACGCACATATGAAATTGACGTGTAAAAAATAAAAATATTATACTCGAAACAATATCCATTCATAGAAAATTATTTTTACATATTGTGCGAAAGGAATACTTAATCTTTTTAGAAATGATTTTTATTGTATCGATCTCTCGCGTAGTTGATACGAAACGAAAGATTTTAAAGGTTCTCTACTTTAAACGCTATTCTTTCGATAGCTCTTTGCGATGTCGGGAGAAAGAAGAAAAAAAAAAGAAAGATTGGAAATAAAATTCGCTCTCTAAATGCTACTTTGAAAGCTACCAAAAATATGGCGGTCAATGCCATCGCCTGGAAACTATTAGCCGAGACGCCTGGTATATTTTCGTCGTGCCCTACTAATACACTTTATGAAGTAATTCTCGTCTTGAATTACTCCTCTGTAGGCTCTGATAATACAGGATGTTAAAAAATGCTATTATATGCCAAAAAGATTAGCAATGATCTCGTATATTTTTAATCGGTATAGTTTCAAACCGGCACAATGGTAAACGGTAACTGGAAATTCGAAATGATACATCTGTTGTCTCCTTTAAGAGAAAAATTTCATCATTAGGATTGTCGTTTCAAATACTGCGAGAGATCTTGTATATAATATATTACCTATAATAAAAATGAGAAAGGTGCAGTAAATGTAATGTAAAAAATTTCATTTGATACATATTTGATGAGAAAACAAAGGATGTATTGCGAATTATAGTCAAAGAATTTGATCTATTGATCGTTGATATAAAAAAAAATCGTAAATTGTGAAATAACTCATTGTGATATATTATCATAATGTCTATCTCGTAAAAAATATTATTTTTGCCCAAGATTGTCCATTTGAGTTTTACGTCTTGGTAATTTATCGACGAGATCTTTCTAAAATGGTACATGGTGTAACGAGGTGAGGTATTACGGAATCATGCGCGTTTCCATATATTCATGTACGTAGTCACTCGCATAGGAAAAGTGCATTTGCATGTGAACAGTACGGGTCTCTTCGGGTCGACAAATATCTGACTTTGTTTAACGTATATAATTAATTTCGAACGTAAACGTGCGTTTTTTCACAATATATTGTTTAAAAGAGGGAAAAGAGTCCGTTATTCGTTATTCGCGCAGTTAGCGATAATATTTTCTCCTAACGAGAAAATTATTGTATGAAATATTTTCATATTATAATTTTGTTTGAAAATAACAGTAGAATATAACATGAAACAATTTGAACTTTATACGATGATCTTTATACTTTTATATTATCCATCATCCTTTCTCTATACTATATCGAATTTATTTTGCCATACCGTTATCACCGAAGCCTCTGGCCCTATTTCGTAAGAAGAACGAGTGACGAATGCGTCGCGTTCCGATAAAATTTTTTGAACTTAGGTCACAGGGCATTGCGGGGTCGTCGGAGTCAGGATAAGTCGATAAGATTGTTGACGTTGAACAGTTATAAGTGCATCGGTTATGTAAAACGATATGACGAAAACGAGATTCTAGGACGAGAAAATGACACATTAATATCAGAAATCAGGTTCTCGTTGGATTTAATATAAGGTTTGCCCAATTGTTTACTCGAACCGGAAGAGGTCTTTTATCGCATCTCTATTCATTATTTGTCTCTTTTACTCTACATCTTTTACTTAATTTTATTTCACTTTTTCATTCCGCTTAATTTTATTTCTCATTTTCTTTCTTTTCACTTTACCTCGTTTCGTTCTAATCTATTTTATTTCCTTTTATTTTCTTCTATTAAATTTAACGTAATCATATATTTTATTCTAATTTAGTATGTTTAATTTGACGCTTTACGCTTCGTCTTTCTACCTCATCTCTACATTGTTTTCTATTTTATTCCATTCATAATAAAATTAATAGATTTCATGGAACGCATAATAAAACAAGTATATAACAAGAATGTATCAGCAGTAACGAATAACAACTGAAAATATACTGGATGTCAACTATCTCTTTGCTTTTGCCCGACATGTAGCGTGGATTTATTCGCGTTTATTGGTCATGACGATCGCCGACTGGGAAAGCCGAAAAGCGGAATTTGAGTTTCAAAGTCTACGAGTATATGTGTTACAATTCCAATCTTCGCTCACTTTTTTTCGCTATTCGAATTCGAATGTAAATTGAAACGAGTTTTAATCAATAATTGGAGCCTTATGAAATGAACTTCTACGACACCGAACTGTCCCGAGCGTATACATATGTGTTTAATTATTGGATCGCACGCACGGCGATCCTGCAAGAAAGCGTGTTTAACCTGCTGATCGAGGGGCGTGGTGGCGTTTTGTCGTCATGCATACTTATAAATGGTGTTTAGACGCAAATGGAGTAATCATAAAAATCATAAAAATTATATGTAATACAGAAATAAAAGTTATAATAGAAGGAAGAATTATAATAGATATTACGAAGATATGATAAGTCCTTAGAAAATATACGAGACTACGAGGTATACGATATCAAATTGATACGACGTCTATTGTCCTTTATGAACATAAACTTTTAAATAGATTCGTTACAATTGGTTTTGTTGTTACAGTTATCTAATGTGAACTACTCAAGATAGATGCCACGTTTGATCGAAAAACAAAATTGATCATTTCGAGTGATCGTTTCAAAACGTTGTTTGAAAAAATTCGAAAGATCCGCTGGAAAGAGATGTGGCTCGATATTAAAGTAATTGATGCTGTAAATAGCTATTTTGAGGAGAAAGACAAATTATATTATATATAACAGAAAGCATGAAAAGCTCGAGTATCGTTGAACCAAGCGCATCGAAGAGAGATTATATTGAAAAATAAAAATAATTCTGTTCCATATAAAATGTAATTTCGTAATATATTATATTTTTATACTTATATTTTTTAAGGACTTATCAAATTATACGATCCTCGTATAATAGAAATAAAAAAACATTCTTTTTATACGCGCGCAATAAGTTCTTTCTCTTCCCAAAAATGAAGTTTTTTATAGAAAAGCAACGAAATATGAAAGTTACGAAAGAGAATTCGTTAATATTCTTCATCATAAAGACTCTCGTCAAAGGATTTTTAAATCGTACCAAGCAAATCATAAAAGATGAAGCAATTTTAAATATACTCGAAAAAATACAAAAAATTTATTCCGGCGTCTACAACACAATCATGTTATGAATAAATTATTTCTATTTAGAAAACTGAAGATTTTAAAAGAGCAACTCTTTGAGAAAAAAAGTCTAACAGAAGAATATATTACATGTATATCTTTATAATATACAAAGCAATATATATATGTTGGCAATGCTAACTGATAACTAGTTAAACTAGTGTAATTGATCCCCTGTAAAAATAATGTTTTCAAAAAATTCCATTTACAGTTGTGTGCTTGTACACACAAGTATAAATTAATGTACGATATAATAATCCATAATATTATTATAAAATATAGTACATGTATTAGCAGGGCCACAGAATCGGAGATGCAAACCGGTTCCGAAGCGGTGGGCCAACCCAAATTTGGATGAACCAAAGACAAACCTTAAACGAAGTTTCGACTAACTTCATTTAGATCGATTCACGTTTCATAAATCAAAAATATGAAAATCATACAACTCTATAATATCCAGATAAACAAATTCACAAAAAATAATACCTTTTTTTTTTAATAAACTTACTGATTTTTCCAATATATTGCTAAAATATTTTTTGTGTAAAAGCATTAAATAATATCTCATTAATATTGTTATTATTTGTTTCTATCATTTTAAATATATACGAACCAAAGTGAAAATTAAGGCATCTCAATATAATAATATAATTATATAATTTTGAAATTTGAAATAATAATTTGATATAAAAGCGAAAGCAATTGGGAAAGTCAATTTAAAATAAAAATAAAAAAGTAAAATTGAAGCGCGATGCCTTTATTAGCACGAGCGCAAGCGTATGAACTTAAATTTTTCTCGTAAACGAAGAAGGCCATTTCCGATCAAAGCGGATATTAAGCGCTTAATAATATAGTTTGAATTCTACAATTTCCAACTTAAACTCTGCGCACTGCGATTTATTTGTCGATCGTTAAAACACAATTCCAAGCTAAAGCCGGAGTACGTAATAATCAAATTAAATTGCACAAGCAATTTAATAATATCGATGCTAATAAGCATCTTAAAACGTTGTAAAGATATTATTGCAAAAAATATCAGCCCCCAGCCAGGGGGTTCGAGAGAACTTGGAATCTCTCTGCCTTTAATTTTTGTTTTAAAAGTGCATCGCGTTTGATCGGAATATTAGCGAAATATGTTGCGGAGGACATCGCGCGCCTTCGATTCTCTTAACGCGTGTACACGATGGCACGTAAATGCAGTCATTGCCCCGGCCCGCCAGGCCGGCCGGCCGGCCGAACCGTCGCCACCTGCGCCATTCACGGTCAGCCAATCCTCGCGTCGCCGAAACCGCGTGAGACACCGGCTCTTCCCCTTGTCTCCCTTTGCCACCCATGCCAACATTGCCAGCACGCCGAGCCGAAGTGGCCCGAGTGGCCGAACCGCGACTCGACTTCTGAACTCGACGTGTTTCCCCGCGCGCGCGCGCTTCCCCTACGCGCAACGTAGCTTACGTAGCGTGGTAGCGAAGGAGCGTGGTTGCGGTAACAGCGCGCGCCGATGGGGGTAAGTTATGACGGTCACAGCGCGCTGGTGGGGAAGCGCGCGGCACGATGGAAGGGGAACTGCCGACGTTGCGACGTGCGACGTGCGTTGCCAGCCGGTCGACGCACGGTGCGGCCGCTTAGTTCGCTTCGATCGGCCGAAGCGTGTGGATATCGTGTGTAGTTTGTTGGATCTTTTTTCTCTTTTTCTCTTCTCTCTCTCTCTCTCTCTCTCTCTCTCTATCTCTCTCTCTCTCGTTTCACCGTTCATTTTAAATTGGTGGTCTTGTTTCTTCGTTTCTGTTCGTTTCTATTCGTCTCGTGCCGTTCATATTCGTTTCTATTCGTCCGGTTTCGTCTCGTCTCGTCTCGTCTCGCTCCGTCCCGCTTTACCCGCTTGCTCTCTTCATTTTCTTGCATCTTCATTCGTGGCATAATGTTAAACTGTAAGAGACATGAGCAGAGAAAAATAAATCTTTTTCGCTCGTGGAAAAGATAGTCGACTCTTTGACGATTAAAGAAAGTGCGAGCTCTTCTGTTCTTTCGAATTTGGTGATTCGCTGCCATGGCCTCTATCTACCCCCCTCCTCTTTCCCCTTCGTTGCTTCTGCTTTCCCTTCTCTACTTTGCTCCTCGCCATCTTTCTACCTCCTCCTCCTCTTGGATATCGTGTGCTACGAGCTTCCGGCTGACAGTGCGCTTTTTAGGCCTGCGCGCGCGACTCGCGCAATGGACGTCGCAATCCTTTCCCTCTCTCCTTCCTTCCAGCATGACTCTCGATGAACTGCGAATCTCCCCGACGAGCGAAGAGGGTGGAGTCGCGGACGTTTCATACGAGATCGCGAGGCGTTTATGATACGACGACGACGACGACGACGACGACGGCGACGGCGACGGCGGCGACGGCGACGGCGGCGACGGCGACGGCGGCGACGGCGACGGCGGCGGCGGCGGCGGCGGCGGCGGCGATGGCGATGGCGATGGCGACTATGACGACCGAGCGAGCGAGATGTGTATCCGGATGTATCAGACTCCGTGCACCAAAGGACAGGCGCCATGTCGTCGTTTTCCTTCTCGAGCAACCGACCGATCGATCTTCTTCAGTGGCGTAACAGTGCGCATAGCTATCTGGTAAATATTGCTACTCTTTGTAGTCAGGTAAGTGAAGATCGCGAACGGAGCCGAAATCAAGACTTTGCCATTTGCGCGGCCCCCAAGTGAGAGTTTATATACATTTTTCATCTAGAGAAGAGAGAAAAGAGAGTTTTAGTTTTCGTTTCTACTTTCAAATATAATCCTGTTAATCGTTTCTCCTTTCTCACTAATATTAAATTTCCTGAACGGTTTTTTCGATTGTTTCACCGCGTGATAAATCACGCATTTCGAATATATTAGTACATATTATAGCAACGAATTAGAAATTCTTTTTAATAAATGCTCTTTGTAGTATAATACACGAAAATAAAAAATAATTTTCTTGCTGCTAATACTCAGTTTGTAAATTTTAAATAGTTATGTACATAGATTAATTTTTTTATAGTAGGCAAATATAATTTGTTCTTACAATTCATAATTTGTTAAAAAAAGTGTCATTGATTGAAATTATTTGCCTTTGAAAAATTTGTAACTTTTATAATAATGTATAACATACCTTGTTAGATTATGTAAAAATATTTTACACATTTCTCTTGTATCTCAAAATAAAGCTCTTACATCTAAAGATAAATTTAATCGTATGAATTTAAAAATGTGAATTTTCTGTTACTGCCTTTGATTCCTGCAGAGTCCATTATTCTTTTGAATTGTGAAAAGTAAATTTATTCTCTCCAAATACTATATTTTTTATTTATCTGGATATATTTTTTATTACATTATATTTTTTATATATTATATATTTGTTATTTTATTTTATTTTTTATATATTTCTTATTCATTCATTCATTTTATTCATTCTGGATATATATTTATATGAATATTTTAACAAGAAATTGATATACCTAAAGTAATTTCTTCTTTTTATAATAGCATTTTTTCTTTTCTTTCCCCTTTTCCTCTACTACCTTACATTAATTTTACATTTTCTAATCTACGATATATAATTTATGCGTATATCGTATGCGTAATATGTATATGCTTTTGTAATTTTTTATTTTTAAAGATATGTTTAAATTATAAAGAAAGAAATTAAAAATTTTTCAATTTTTATATAATTAACTTTATAAAAGTCACTTTTGTTTATAAATGTGTAATTTTTAACATACGCGTAATATTTTTAAAGATTTATATAATACATATTCAGAAAAGACATATTTTTTATATATTTTCGAGAATTTTATGGATTAATTAATAAATCAAAAAAATTCCATTAAATATAAACGTGATATTAAATATAAATGCGACGATTACTTATTTTTATGCAATTTAAAATGCAATTTCTTTGAAAAATTTCTGGTAAAATGTAAGAAGTAATTCAGGAAATGACTCAGCTTGATTCAATTTTTATCCTTGATTAAAAATGTTTTACTCACTTATAAATAACATCTGTACAGTTTATGTTATGTTAATATAATTTTCAATATTAATATTAGCTTGTTGTTATAATTGTTGTTACGAATGGGTCTTTGTTTAGCGTAAAATATTATAATATATATGAAGTAAAATATTATAATATATATGAAGTGTGACATGACTTGCGAAAGTATAACATTTTTTTGTGTATAATGTGGTAAAGTATAATATAATATAATATTTTCAAGATAATGTTAAAAAATCCAAAATATAATTTATTTATCTATTTATATTTATAGATTTATTTATTTTGTTTCATTTTTATTTTAATATTTATTACCTATTTGTTTTCTTTTTTCTTTTTGTAGCATAAGATGTAAGAGCGAATGAAAAATATGTGATAACATGAAAAACTAATATTTTTGACACGATGTTGGATCCAAGTGTAACCCATTATCAATTACGTAATCACGAGGTAACATGGTCGCCACGTGGTTTTAATATAGTTTCGTAAATGAATCAAGAAGAGATAGTTATCAAATTAGATGATCAAATGCGCAAAGAGTAAGTAATAATTAGTAATATTTATATATTTAATTTTCATAATTCGTAATTAAGTGTTTTGCAATGTTTTGATAAGTTTCTAAAATGTCAGTGTAATTATTATTAAAGAAAATGGCTGTGACGTAATACAAATTTATTATGGGCTTATAAAAAAATTTACATTAAATTTTCTCAATATTTCTTAAATTAAATTACTTAAATTACTAAAAATTAAATTATTTAAATTATTACTTAAACTAAATAAATATTGCATGTAATCTTAAAATTATATTTTTAAAACGCAATTCAAAATTTCAAATTAATAATTTTAAAAGAGAATGCAAAATATTCGACAATAGTTTTCATCTTTGTATCGGGTGAATATTTTGCTCGAATAAACGGCGCACCCAGTACCGATGGCGTGGTGTTTAATTAAATTAACTACGTTATAAAGCAGTTCCCTGAGGTCATTCTCGTATCATATCACGTTTATTTCGTCGCATCACTCTTATTCGTTAGTTTTTTTACTTGTGTTATATCTCTGAATGCTTTTTCACGTTATTTTTATTTGCCAATGTTGAGTATAACTATATATGTATACGTAACGCCTAGTTTACACGTTTCTTCTATTCATTCTGAAATAAAAGTCTAAACTAAAATATCTACATCAAATATCCAGTCTAAATTAGAGAAATTTTCTTTTCGAATATCATAACTATACTTAACAATATAACAGCTGTACATCTATAAAAATGTGAAATGTAAAGAGTTTAAAAATAGACTTTGAATATATTGTAATCAAAAGTCATTATCACTTTGAATGTCGTATGAATATATAACTACGAAACTGCTTATAATATATTAAGTGTGAAGACACATCTAATGTATCTTGTCCGAGCGTGGATAACGAACAGCAGCATGCTCTTATCCTCTACCGGATGGAAGAAGAGCTGTAGACTTGTTCGTTTGCTTGAAACGCGTTGAGAGAGAGAGAGAGAGAGAGAGAGAGAGAGAGAGAGAGAGAGAGCGCATGCGCGAGTGTGGATAGTCTGGCGCCAGCAGGTGCGGTTAAATATAGCTTATGCAACGGTATCCTCTCTTCGCTCGCCTACTCTCTTAACTCTCTCCGCCTTTTTCTCACTATCCTTCCTTTTCTCTTCTTCTCTCCCCATTTCTTTTCCCTTTCTCTGCTTATCAAAGAAATGCATAAACATGATTAATATTATTATGTATATGAAAATGTTTTCGGAACTCGTCCTAAGCCCTAATTTTACTTCACTGTTTTACATGTTTGGTTCGTTAAAATAATTGTGACAGCTTTTATTTTTAATCTATTCCATTTCTATGAAATTTATATATATAAATTTATTTGGCACTATATTAATGTATTCAGAAAAATAAAGAATATTAGTCTCAATTATCTTAACATTACATTATATACAATAGTTTTGTCTATGAAAATTAATTAATTAATTTTTTTAATGTCATCTCGCTTTGAAAAAGTTATATTTGACAATTTTCACGTGTCACATCCAACATGAAGTGTAACTCCACGTTTATTGTCTTTCGTATAAATGAAAAATATAATCATAACGATCATAATGATAACAATTTTTTATTAATACCTTAATATAATATTCTTGTTTAATTAGATATAATAATCTATCCAGTGTATTGAATAATTTAATAATTATAATTATTTTTATAATTATATTGTACTAAAAAGTTAATAAACTAATAAAATAATAAAGAAATTAATATTAAAATTAACAAACTTAAACCCAATACCAAAGTTAATAAAAATAAAAAAATTAAAGTCCAATTTAATCCGGAAATCTACTTTCAGGGTATATAAAAATTTGATACTTGTAAATTTTTTAAGAAGCAATTCCAGACTTTTCCATTTAATAGAATTTCTAAACAAGTTGTCTAAACAAATCGTCTGTGATCTTTCTTTCGTACATTTCATACATTTACATATATTATATTTATAACAAATGTAACATAAATAGAACTCATTATAGTTATATGTAAATTTAATAATTTTCATGATAATGATTATATATATATTTCTTACAACTTATATACCATATATTCTTTAACAGTATTAATTTAATATAGTATAAATTATAAATATATTATTTGTATTATTGTACTTTAAATAACGGTTGGAACTGTACATACGGTCTGTAGAAGATCATAAAAGAAATCTCTTTCTGTTTAGATTAGGCCAATGAAAAACAAAAAAGTGACTGAGAAAAAGAGGAAAATCAGACAATTAACATTTATTAACATTTAACTTTATGTGACTTCTTTTGTATAAGTTTAATAAACAATAATAAGATTTCTAATAATTTATTTATTATCAACACTACTAACGCTCTAACTTCTATCGTTATAATCAGAAAGTTACGATCGTAAATCCGCCAAGTCATTTGCGTATTTTAATACGTATCATTTGTATGATACATACGCTATATATTGATCAACAGACTTCATTTGCATCTTCAACAAACATGGAGCTGCAGCCGCATATCTCGCATCTTATAATAATCCGACATTTCCATTCATCCAGTATCCATCTTATTTCTCGCGTTTCTACGGAATCGAAGGCCTCACGACTCGCGACATACGTCACAAGCGGATTCAAGTAATATTTAAAAGAATATTTAAAATTTCACGAACAATTTGTTTGTTGAATTTTCCGATTAATTTTTTTAAATAGATCTTTTTAATAAATTTGAAAAATTTTCCAAACATTGTCAAAGGAGATTACTTAATAATAATACAATTTTTTTCTATAATTATTTGAACTTGTTTAATGTTTATACATACATAAGATGTCCAAGAAAATAAACGCTCTCTTCAATTGCTTTTCCGAATCTTAAGTCTCTAAATTTTAGGAATTTTGTGTGTGTGTGTGTGTGTGTGTGTGTGTGTGTGTGTGTGTGCGTGCGTGTGTGTGTGCGCGCGCGCGCGCGTTCATACACACTTGTGATTTTATATCAAATATTAAATTTTACAGAAATATTTTACAGTATATTATATTCGGTAATCTTTTCGATATCAGAATCAATGCCAAAATTATCAATCTTATTGATACAATTGATTGTATTGATTTCGGCTTGAACAAGTGTTTTTCGATAGCTTGTCGAATATTTCATTGAATAGGTTAAGAGAAATCGGTTGGATATACATTAAGACATCTACATTTATTTTGCTATAATTCGATATTCTTTTGTCTTTAATTCTGCCTATAATTGATAATTTCAATTTGTCTTTTCGTAGGAAGAATTACAATTGTGAAGAAAAAAAATAGTATAACCAGTAATATTACCAAATACAATGCGCGCGCGCGCGCGCGCGCGCGCGTGTGTGTGTGTGTGTGTGTATAAAAATGCTAAAAATAATTCAATTTTCTATATAAAAATACATATTTCTATAATGAAGAGAATATTCTCTCCATTATGAGAATGTAATATCTGTTGTTTAATATAATATTATAATATGAAAATGTGTTCGAAAATACATTGTTTTCTTCAACGAAGCAATCCTTATAAAATAATGAAAATTTTCTCCTTGAGATTATTCGAGATTTCAACAGTTATCTTCTGCCGTTACCGCAACACTTTAGATAATTATTGATAATATAATAACGATACGAGAGCATAGCACGTATATTTTTTTCAGACCAACCCAGTAACTCAGTCTCCAATCTAACCATCTCAGTAAATTTATTTTTTCCTTTTAAAAGAGAAATTAATATTCCCCCATTGCTTTGCATTTGCCATTTGATCGCACATAGGGAAGAAACGAAGATATCGTTAATTACGACTGAATTAATTGAGAATGTTTTCTTGCTTTCTGATTTTTCCGACTTTATTTTTTAATAAAATCATTTAAAACGCTAACTTCTTTGTGTTTAATCTTTCGAGATTTTTCACAATTATATTTAAATTGTCACGTTACATCTTTCTTTAAACGAAAAAAATTAAGCTGATACGTCTGAGCAAATAAACATTATTCGTAAATAAATTTAGCAGACGCAGTCATCTTTAGAAGTGTGTTAATGTTTATTATGGATATTATATACTCTGCACTCTGGCATAAAGAACTACAACCATCGTATGATTATATCATGCCACTTGCGGATACTGTCGAATGATTATTTTTATTTACACATATTACGAATATTTTTTCGTAAATACAATTATGAATTTTCTTAAATTGATTGATCCATCCCATTATTTAATTGCATAAAGATATGAATATTTGAATAACTGAATTAAATGAATATTAATGAATATGAAATTTTTATATCTTACATCAAAATACGTTAAAATGAAATATAAAATGTAGACTGTGTATGTATAAATTTTGTTTGTAACTTTAATATATTATTATACGATCGCAAGGGAATTAAATTATGTAAGAAGAATTATGTAGCAAAAAATGATATACATAAGATTATTTATAATTTTAATTTTTTTTTAATATATTATAAATAAAAAATATATTTTTTTGTTGCGTTATATATTTTTGTGTCACTTATACAATCCATTTGTTAAAGTCACGCTGGTACAACGACCAGTTTGGGACTCGCTTTCACAGACTGCTATAACGACACCTGCATATAAATGCAGGTATCATCCGTCGTTCCTTCAGATTTTCGTTTTAATATTTAAATGTGACCGTGCGAGTGACCGAAAAGTAGATAGGTTAGAAAGCGAGAGAGAAAACATAAAATATGCGCGCCCACTACATAAGCGTTGCTCAATGTAAAACGCAATAAAAAAAAGACTTAAAAATTTAAGGCCACAGTCTTTCCCGTAATTCTCGCATGAGAAATTGGCTTCTATGATAATATTTCGGTTCTACAAGCGACTCGCATATGAGAAAAAAATGATACTTTATTAAATTTTTTAACATAAAATCATTTTATTGAGAGAGAAAGATAGAGACAGATATGAACGTAGTTAAACATTATCATTAAAAAATGTACTTACAATATAAATAGCTATTTTTTTGTTTTTTTTTTTGTTGTTTTTTTTTTAGTAATTTCGACAAGGTCCACATTCCAAGTCGGATGTCTAGCCAATAAAAGAAGAAGAGAATGCAAGAAAATGTAATTAAAAAAAAAAGAACTTACAGAGAGCAAAGATCGCACTTCACATCTAACGGCAAGATGGATGCCAACGGATGGAGTATCTGTTCACATCTTACCGGGCAGCATTAGATTGAAGTTGAAGGTTCTAATACTGTCAGGTAAAGATGTCGTCAGGATTCCGAAGACGACGATTGAAACGAAGAGGATTTATCAATGAAAGCAATTTTATAATCTCGATACAGAATGTTAAAAGTTACGTTAATTTTTTTCGTTTTCCTTTTCATCAAATTTTATGATCACTTATCACCACTTTCATATATGTCTCTATATGTAATTTCGTAATTAAATGTATAAATAAATTAACATTAACTCTTTATTAATATGAATGAAATGTGCATGTGTGAATTTGTGTGTATGAATAAAAGGTGGAATTTGATGTAAATGAACCTTTCTTTGGTAATGTTATTTACAGATATTCAATAGATTTAAGTGACTAAGTCATTTCTATAGTTGAAGATTTTCTCAATTTCGTAAATTCTTCATGATAAGACGATAAATATCTGTCGCTTCCGTACGTGCTAATAAACAATCGTATTTCACGCGGAATCTTATCAGACATGATTAGTATGAGAATACGTCCACTTTTCTTTCTTACAGAACCAAAATGAAGTCAAATCTTTTATAATGGAAGAATAGGTATAATTAATATGAACTATATTTGACGTATCATATGACAAGCACGCGCGCACAGACAGACACACACACACAAAATCTAATAATGAATCTGAGAAGTCAAATTAATATTATTTTGTATCTTTGACGAAAATTATTAAATAATATTTAGTTTTAATAACGATTTTCAAGCAGCGATTCTTCTGAGTTTTGCTTGGCCATGCCAAAGCCAGCTCGCTCTTTGGAAGAAGAAAGGGAAGGGGACTACAAAAAGACCCAAGTCTTCATGCGAGTAGTCTATTCTAAAAATAGAGGAAACGATGTCTGAAAGTTTCTCGACGAGAGCAGATTGAAAATTCATATACACTGAATGTTTCGCAAAATTGAGAAATATCAAATAGAAAATAAGTACTTCGTGGCTAGTATAAATTATTCTCTTTTAATTCTCACAATACGTAATAATGTACAATATATCTACGATATACATATTGTGTATATGTGAAATAATATCTACATATATATATATATATATATATATATATATATATATATATATATATATATATATATATATATATATATATATATATATATATATATAT
>JANQDE010000012.1:3468303-3512247 GCA_037157785.1 Cephalotes varians | reverse complement strand
TGTAACTTTGATTTTTATTATTTAAAAAGAAACGGCCGTTAAATGTGAACTCTCATAACCTCGTCTCACGGATTAAGGGATTAGTCACATGTGTTATTGCACGAAGCCGAACCGCTCCGGAATTAATCGAAATCACTCGAAGCTTCAAAAATGTGACGTAATTTGGTGACGKTCACGTGCTTATCCCCTCTACTTTCTATATGTGCGCAATGGGATACCACGGGATGAGCATACCCTTGTCTTTATATCATGACTACGCTAAAATGTCATTCTATCTATCTACTATCTTCTATCTCTAAAGCTTGCGCCAGACTACGCGCGGTTCGTGATCGGAAACAGTTCAAAACTCGCAATTTTCTATTCATATAAGATTTGCAAACGATGCAAATGGACATATTCGTCGAATTTGCACTCGTCGATTAATATTCATGTCAATTCGCTAGCGGAGCGGTTTTTTTTAACGAAATCAAAGGACGCGAATCACCACGAATCGCGCATAGCGTCAGCATTACGAACGATAAAGATAGAATGACATCCTAGCGCAATCTGATGATGTTTCTGAACGCAGTCCTGAGTGTGATCGAGGGAGGGGAGTAATTTTACAAAGACTAAATACCCCTTTGCGCGCACTATTTAGTTTTTTATTTTTTTAAAATAAATTGCGTTAATACACATCTTCTGTTAATGCACATATCTATAAATTGTCATTTGCCAACTCCCGCGAAGCTAGCGCAGCGAGAGAACCAATCAGCGTCGCGAGACTTTCGAGAAGACTTCGATACATTCGAGTATCGATTTAACATGCCTTTTTTTTTAGCTAGGAATATATAATACTTTTGCAAGTGTACGATATATGTACGTATGCGTGATACGTGTAATTTACCTACGTATGTACGTACACGAATGCATATGCGTACACATGCGAACGTCTCTCAGCTGTTTCAGCTGTCTGTTCGAAACTGCGAAGCTCCGAAGCAGTCCGAAGGAACGCGGATGATCGCCGAGATTGTACACGCGAATTTTCCACGCTACAACATCGTGTTTATTTTTAGTCTCGAGTGTGCCATGTCACGTCGTCGCCACGACTCATCGACAGGATTTTTGCTGCGTAACTACGTGCCGCGGAATTCCTGAGAACTCGACGAAGCAAGGCCGAGGGATTCGTGTGTTTCGCTCGACAATAATTCTCTCGTGCGATCCATTCGCTGCGAGTACCTAGGCGATCCGACCGAGTATCTATGTGTCGTTGAAATTGAAATCGGCTAGTTTCAACTCCATTGAGGATCCAACCATGAGGAAGACGCGCGTCAGCATCTTCCGTGATATCTATTACCAGCCGTACGACGATTGCACGAGGCTGAAGCTCTACTCCAGCAGCAAAGGTAACCTTTCTCCCTAGTGTGATATACACAAATTTTATAAAAATCTGAAATGTTATTCGGCAAAAACTTGCGCGCATAATCCTTTGAGTTAAATCATCTAATTTGATATGTCGTTTTTTTCTTATTTTTAATTCAGGATAAGACAATAAATTGTTATTTACAATATATCGTTATCTTGTTTATATATAATATAAATGATTATATTATATAAATGGACTGACTAGAAGTTTACATAAAAATTATACAAATTTTTTTCTTGTTTGACACAAAGTATCCATGTTTTATTATACATTCCTTGTTATACAGCTAGCTTACAACTAATGCAGCGCATGTCATTGCTGAAGAGACTGAAGGTCCATAATGGTTGCGTGAATTCTATATGTTGGAATAGCAATGGAGAATTGATACTGTCTGGGAGTGACGATCAACATCTTGTTCTAACTAATGCACATAATTACGAGGTACATTTATATTATATGTTTATCAAAATTTGAGGATAAGAAAAATACTGTGCGTTTAAAAAAATTTGTGTTTAGGATGATTTTACAAAGTATAGTTTCTATCTTGGCAAGAGTTTAAATATGTACATTTGTTGTATATATTTTAATTTAGCAGCAAAAAACCTAGCGATTGATGCATACTTTCTGACGATAACGAAGCAATTCAATTACTTTTTTTAATTTAAATTTTATTTGTGGACATTGTCAAAGAAGATTATTTTTGCCAAGATTCTTTTTTATTTAATCCTTGGTAGTTGTATATCTAGAAAATTAATTGTGCAATCCTTAGAATATATTTTTTTTTAATTTTCCATCCCGAAAATACAATGTATATTTTTCTACAAAGTATATTTGTGTGTGCGTGTGTGTGTGCGTGCGCGCGCGCGCGCGCGCGCGCGTATATGTAAAACATGAGACGACTTTTAGATTTCATGTTATGTATTATTACTTTATTTGTATTTTAAATTTCTATAAAAAAGAACTAATGTATTTGTACATTTTCATTATATTTTACTTATATTCTCTTTCAGATCAATTTTTAATTTTAGTTGATATCGCGATTAGTAATGTTTAATTCATCATCTCGTACATATAAAATTATACTATTATATGAAAAAAGTGTTTATTTTAATAACAAGGTATATTAATTATTATTACATATAAAAAATGTAAAGAAAGAATTTAACAAATTATATTAAATATGATATCAAAATTTTCGAGAAAATATTTTGGACAGTTAATTCTAGTCAAGGTCTAATATTGGCAATAGTTAGAGATACAGATGCTGGTGCCAAACCAGTAGGTTCTTCGGATGTGTACATGGTTAATTTTATCGCACTATTTGATACTATTTGATACATGTAGATCCATCTTGTTTTGTAATTAAAATGTTCATTGTATAGCATCGTTTTTTTTTATTTGAATAATATTTCAATAAAATGTGCCACGTTTTACAGTTTACATGTATAGTTAAAATAGATACATAATAATGAAATGATAATTTTTATTTTATATTTAACATGATATATGTGTCAAACAGAGATTGTTTTCTGTCTGTATAAATAAATTAATGAATTTAAAAAATTTAACAACTAAAAATTATATAATAGTAAATATATATAATATTTTATATTTTTTTAATAATCCTTTTTTATTTAAGGTGTTAACGGATTACAAAACGAGTCATAGGGCAAATATTTTTAGTGCCAAATTTTTGCCTAATAGTGGAGATCACCGTATTGTTTCTTGCAGTGGAGATGGCATTATTTTGTATACAGGTATAGACATTGATGTGAAATTAAGATTGGAAATATGGAAGATTGGAAAAAACAAAAGAGATTGAATATTTCATTCATATCTTTTTTAAGCATTAATGTCGCATTTACAGATCTGATGAGAAGAACGGAAACATTTCATAATCAATTTACTTGTCACACTGGCACTACTTATGAAATAGCGACAATACCCGGTGAGCCGCATAGTTTCTTAAGCTGCGGAGAAGACGGAACTGTGAGATGGTTCGATCTCAGAGTAAAGGATAAATGTAGTGCTACGAGATGCAGAGAGGCAAACATGATTGCTATAATTTTTGCATATAATTCTTTTGAGAAATTATATATCACTATATATATCCTTGGAATATATTATGTATTTATTAAATCATTTTTCTAGGATGTACTAATTCCATGTCAAAGAGCTGTGACCGCTTTGTCCGTGAATCCTGTATTGCCTCACCAAATAGCGATTGGTTGTTCCGATAGCACTGTAAGAACATTTGATAGAAGAACTCTCGGTACACCAGCCACCGGTAATCTTTACATGACAACTGTATTATATCACGATATGCCGTGATATAATATAGTTATGCGTACACATATTCTCTAGGTTGGACGGATGCAGAAAGTTCAGTGAGGCCAATATGCAGTTTCACTGTCCCGGAATTCGAAGGCAATTCTTACAGGATTACATCGTTGAGTTACAGCCCGGACGGGCAAGATGTCCTTGTCAGCTATAGCAGCGATCATCTCTATTTATTCAGTATCAAAGTAATGTAATAATTATAAAACTTCTTTTTCATTTATATATCACAATGTTGCTTCCATATTTTATCTAAATATACATTTCTCCCCAAGCTGTATCATCATTTCTACCCTATATTCCTCATTTATTTTATTTAAATTTACAGGACCAAGGTAGTTTACAGCTGCGAAAAGATGCGACATTGGGAAAAGGTAAAGGAAAGAAGCATCCGTTAAGATCGCCTCAACCAGTTCGTCGTTTGAGACTTCGCGGCGATTGGTCTGATACCGGTCCCGATGCACGTCCAGAAAGAGAAGGAGGACGTCGCAGTGGTACAGGTAAATTCATTTTCCTTATCTTACATATTTATATCTTGTGTAAGAAGTTTAAATATCATATATATATATATATATATCCTTTATCAGAAATTGCTCAGGCAAGGCCGGTGTTGCATACATCTTTGATGCAAAGGATGACAGACGTGCTCAGCAGAATGTTGAATGATCCGGCTACACGCGCTGCTCTGAGTGGTGGAGGTGAAGATAGTTTAGAAGGTGTCATCGAGCAACCAGAAGGTATCCAAAATGTCGAAAATAATCCTGATTTGAATGCAGAAAGGAGTAGCAACACGATTGAATTGAGCACAGGGCAAAACAATACTTTGGGATCAAGTGGTAATCAAAATAGATACATATGATATACATCTCGATACTTAATTCTATTAAAGTGTCGTTTTTAGAAGATATAAGCAGGCGCACTGATAGAATCGAAAGTACAGACATGAATGAAACAATTAATGAAAGACTTCAAATGAGAGAGATTGAACAATCTCAGGAATATAATCAGTTAGCATCACCAAATATATCTGCAAATATGAATGATGATGCTCCTATGGATAATGAATCTAGTCAAAGCGATCAAGCACAAGTTACTTTTGTAAAATCTCCAAGTAGTCATGACAGAACTGATCATGATAATGTATGGAATCGAAATAGAAATGAGGATGAAACTTCATGTACAAATATAACTAGTAAACAAGAGAATATGATGGAAAATCTTCGGGATAGATTAACAACGATGCGAGACGGTTTTCTTGAACGGTAAGATTTAAATCTTATTGAAATTCTTTGAGCTTATATTTCTTTTCTCTAAAAGTATTAACACACTTTTCGCCGTCGTGTAAAAGTACGTCCCGTAGATGGCAGATATGGCGCAAATTGTGTTAACATATATTTTAACTGATAAAAATATGAAGATGTATGAAAATAAATATATCTATCTAGTACGTTACTTAATGTGTAGACATGGCAGTGAACCTGCTTTGAGTTTAACGTATTCTGACAAAAGCTCAACTAATGCCACAATATCACTTGGCGTTGGCGATGAAATGACTCGCGACGGTTACCATCCAGGTGAATAGTTGAAAATGTCCTTGCTTATCTTAAATATACATACATTAATATATAACTGACTTTATACAGCGATTTGTTTGTCAGGACCATCTGGAAGTAATGATAGGACTCTTGATGCAGGCCCGAGCAGTAATCGCTGCTATCATCATTACGATGATGAAAGTAAGTGCCATCATTGTTTAGTTGTTTTCTTTTTTTTAATCACTTTGTACATTTTGTAATTTTTATATACACACACATATACATATTTATATATATATTTTACATATATATTTACATATATTATTGTATATGATATTTTTGTAGAAGCTAAAGAAGCTGTGTACACCGATAGCGATGATGAAGATATCCAATCAGATGAAAGGTCTATTGAAACATTACGAACATTATGAAGATTTTATTCAAGTTATTCGCGCTTCTTTGATTATCTTTATACGTGATTTTTCTTTGGTTTTTTTAGAATTGAAATTTCTTCATCTTTTGCAATAACTTTGATATTTACAGATTACTAAATCCAGTTGAGGATATGGACGAAGCAATTGCCAATGCTCGTTCGTCGCAAGTACACGAGATGTTTGATGATGCCTATCTGACGGAACTTTGCGTAAAACGAAAATATATGGGACATAGAAATGCCAGGTTTGATCTATTTTTAATTTCATAATCGTAATATTCACCAAATTCAATCGTTAATGAGAGAGCGACAAATTTATGCTCTTACATATTCTCAAATACACGTTCTCAAATATTCTTAAATTCATGTGAGTGATTTTTATAAAAATTATTTAAAAGTGAGGATTATTAGAGTTGTTAGTATAGTTATCAGACAGTTAACACGATATTTAGTAATTATGCCAAAATGACGAGGGACGAAGGAATGTCTTTGTACCGATTTTATAGTTTGTAGTCAGCATATCAAATTTCCTTGGAAAATTTGATCACCGTCACCTTGAAACGATAACTTTAACCGAGTCCTCGTCTAATCAAAGTGTACCAACTGAAAGATCGGAAGCCAAATCATTGACCCGAGTAGTTCCGAAAAAGCCTCCGAGCGGACTGGGCGGACTGTGCGATATTAAAGCCGCCGAATTATCTCTGACTATTTGCCTTTCCTCCACTTTTGACTCTAGTTTCTTTAGGACTATGATCAAGGAAGCGAATTTCTGGGGCAACGATTTCGTCATGTCGGGTAGCGATTGCGGTCATGTGTTTGTATGGGAAAGAGACACCGCAAGATTGTGTATGCTATTGGAAGCGGATCAGCATGTGGTTAATTGCTTGCAACCGCATCCGTATCTTCCAATGCTAGCCACTTCCGGTATTGACTACGATGTAAAACTGTGGGCGCCGATCAATGACGAACCAAACTTTGATGAAAAGTTTGCGGAAGATGTAAGTTGTTCTTTGTTTTGGATTGAAAAATAGGAATAAAGAAACCAATTGTAACACTATTTTTTTGTTGTACATAAAAAGATAGAATAGATTCGAAATTTGATTGATTTTATTTTGCTTTTAGCTGAAAAAAAGAAACGCAGTTATGTTGGAAGAGACCAAAGACACAATTACTGTACCTGCGGTTTTTATGATCAGAATGCTGGCATGTCTCAATCAGATACGCAGAGGTAGTGAAAATTTATAATAGTATTCTTTTCTCGGGATAATTCACAATACTACTATGTATAGGGATACATAAGTAGAAAAAATAATTTCAAGATTTTTTCGGAGTCTTTGTTGTGCGCAGGTATCAAAGTACATGATGGTTGGCATTGGATGATGTCAAGCTTTATCGTTTTAATGCATTGTGCAAATTAAATTTCTTGATTATAGTATAATATATTGCTGAATTGACAAGTTTTCTTTTCTTTTTTTTTAATATGCAAATCAATATTTGATTGATATTTTGAGCATTTCAGTGTTTTTAAATGTCTTTTGTATAAAATCATAAATAATATTTTGATAATGTCTAACATGCATTTTATTATTAATATTAATGCGTTCCGCACTTACTCGATTTCAAGGTAGTTCGAAATTGCACGAACGAACTAATAATGTTTATTTCTCTTTTTTTTCTTCTTTTTGCTGAAATTTCACATTTATTTAAATATTTATTTTTTTACTTTATTTGCTATTATTTGCTATTTATTTGCTATTTATATTTTCTAAAATTATATTGTTTGTTAATTGCTATTTTGTATAATTCGAACTATGCATATATTCAGATTCAATACCCTTAAAACATCTCTGATATATGCCATTATATATCATTAAAACGAAACGTACATTTCATTTACTGCCATTATTAAAATAGGAATCAAGACATTAAAATGCTATAATTCTTTTATCGATCTGATTAGCGCCATTATTATTATTATTATTATTATTGTACACAAGTAACAAATTCGAGATTTAAGAAAGATATATTAGTTTGTTGAATAATTGCATAATGTAAAGTCATGCTATTGCGTGCATTTTAAAACTGTGAGAAATAAAATTATTGTTTAACTAATTGGCGAAAAATGTTTAATATGTACGCAATGATAAATATTGTAATCCCGAATTCTTTCTCTCTCTCTCTCTCTCTCTCTCTCTCTGTCTTTTTCTGTCATTGAGATTATTTTTAAAAAAGTAATCTAATATATATAAAAGACATAATTTTAGCGAATTATTTCTAAATTCTGGATAACGTCTATTGAAAAAATTATTTCAAGAATTTTCTAAGTATTTTACAAGAAATCATATAATTTTTCATGAATTTAACGTTAACAATTAAAAATCTACAGGAAACATTTGTTCTTATGTAAAATTTATTCTTATATATTTATTCTATATAATAAGTGACATTTTAGTACGAATAATGTCTTTACTTTGTATTTGTATAAACGCATTGAATATAATATGTGCACAATATTCTATGCTGTCTAAATAAAGTGAGAATCATTAGAGTTGTTAGTAATAAATGTACATAAATACATACACATAAATTTTTATCATATGTATGATTATACGTGTCTGTATATTTCTTATAATTTATTAATTTTTGATGTTATTTTTTTCAGTTGGATAGTTAAAGCTGAGAACAAAAGATGAATAATTTCAAAAAATTAATTATAATCTTTCTTGTTTTAGAACTAATTCTAAAACTACATTCAAAGTTATGATTTTACGCATCAATTTTTATTTGTTAAAAACGGATAATCTAAATAATAAAACTGTTAATTACTAAACGAAATTTGTGAAGATGATCGTGTTTACTGTTTATTTGTGTCCGTATGACAAAATTACACGAGTCATGTCAATTATTTTGTAGGTCGAGGTCGCAACAGGAGACGGAGCAGCGACGAGGGTGGCGAATTACGAGGTGGTTGAGTCGTCTTCGACGATACTGCAAGTAGTAATGATAATAAAAATGAAACTCGCGTATCGTTTGCAAAACTATGATTATAATAATCCTTTATTTATCACATAATGAATCAAATAATCATGGAAGATCCTGATCTTTATGAACAGATCTCATGATATATATGTAAAGCCCAATTCGCGAACGGTGTATAGATACATTTATAAAATATCCGATGGCGAACATTATTACGTACATCTTCCGTTATAACATACTAAACCGAAATGGACTTAATTGGTACTCGATTCTTCGAATATCGAAGTTTATATATTTTTTGCCATCTTATGTACAATCGATATTTATTGAAATTGTATTCTTTAATCGTATAATGAAAAAAAGTAACTTTGTTCTCTGTATATACTTTACGTTTAATATTATCTACATGATTATTACGAAGTTAGTATTTACGAATATGTATCCAAATTGTATGTCATTATCATATGGCTTTGTATATTTCGCAAAGAAATTGAAATAAGTCGATAAAATAAGTGCAGTGCAAAATTAGCATGCTAGTCGAATGTTTGCAATAATAGATATTTCATTTATTTTGTTTATATATATTTCCTCATGTTATTAAGATTCAAATAGACGATGATCTATATGCTTTATCAATGATGTCAAATATTTTTAGCGACAAAAAAAATATCAATTCGTGCAATTCGAAAACTTGAGATTTCATTATCTCATTTTTGCATACGTAATCTTTAATTATTTATTTTAATTACAAAAATTCTTACGATATATGTGTGTGTGTGTGTGTGTGTGTCGCGCCCCTCTAACACACACACACACACACACCGTTTTATTTCTAAAACTAGAATACTTTGTTGCGCCGCGGTGGCAAAACGAATCTCTTTCAGATATCTTGCATTCGCCTTTTGAGCGTTGTCACAAAAGTACCTTGATTTTTATCAAGAAAACATNTGTGTGTGTGTGTGTGTGTGTGTGTGTGTGTGTGTGTGTGTGTACATACACGTCAGATTATAATGTGATTTTAAGATTATGATTCATAAAATTTTATAGAATTATATTTCATGCTCGAGAGGACGAATACATAGTACTGGGTTATAGCTTAATGATCAAGAGAGACGTTTTATTTTCTTCTGTTCTTACTGCAGGCACAAATATCTTGTAAATTGCACGGTCAATTTTTCACATCCGTTCTGTATGTTATTTATAATTTACATTTATCATCGAGATTTGAAGAATAATAATAACGACGAGTGAAGTCAGTAATACAGTTTGATCCCGTAGAAGAGGGTAATACGATTCTAATGTTATTAGGGCATGAACATTTTTTCGTAAGGCGAATCGTAACACGTGCCTTACAAGTTTTTGAGTTAAAGCAATAAAATAATCTACTTGCGATATAGACAAATTTATGAAAAAGGAGGATTTTAGAAATCGTCGTTAATCGTGTTACAATGTCGCATCTCGCGTAGCGTCGCCGCTCGTAATTTTAGTCGTTAGACGATAGTCATGTTGAAAAATGACTAACGATCGTTAGATGAGCAACGTACATGTACGAATGAACGACATGTCTTTACAATTATATATTGTTAAGAGAAACTTGGTTTTTTTTTTATAATAAAAGGATGAATGAAGCGCAATATAATAACGCAGCATAGTTATTCTCCTCATTAATCCCAGCATCGTCCCTTTTCGTTTACACGCTAAATGTCACGTATAATAATTGAACACACACACACACACACTCTCTCTCTCTCTCTCTCTCTCTTTCTATCGTTAGGATTTTGGTAGAGATTTCTAAAAATGATGGCATTCACGTGTTACACGCGCAACAATGTACAGTGCAATAAAATTATTCTTATGACAACACTTCATCAAGAATTGGAATTGAGTAGAATATCTTGAACATGAAAGAATCTTTTTGTATTGTAAAATCAAGTCGATAGTAGATAAGTAGCAACACTAAAAACACACTGAGATGCGTAATTCTTGATTTTGACATCTCGAGTTAGCAATATGAAAGAGAGATATGAAAAAAAATAACTGAAAGCAACTAGATAAAATTAAACCACGTTCGATAACAGAATCTAAATTAATAACAAAATATGAATGCTGCATTTGTAATAAAAAATTTCTCCCAATCATGTAGTAATAGATAATAAAATATTAATGATCATAATATTAACGCTAGAAATGATCACTATAAAAATTGTAAATATCCAGACAATGGATATATTTGAATACATTTACGGCGATTGTAAAAAACGTACAAAGAAATCGTACATTTACAAACTGTTTTCAATATTGGCAAATTATAAAAGAGCGTTTATAATCAGATAACTATTTACCGAGGGTTCGATAGAGAATGTGTGTGTAGGTTGCGCGCGCGCGTCGTATCATCGACAGGTCTTTGATTTTCTCTAACCTAACTTGCCAACAAACATTTTCTTTGCTTTCATTTAACAATTTTATCACGTATACATATTATAACATAACAACTTTCGTTGAATATAAATCTGTATTGTAATCGTTACGATTGTAAATGTCCATAGAGTACATGATTATACTTAATGAATCCATCATATTATCAATGCTTGCAGAGTTAATTAAGCGAAGGAAAAAGAATGGCAATTAATATGCGGTACACCAGAATCAAGACTACGTTGAAAAGAGTATATCTCGTGTCTTATCCCGAACAATTCACGAAGCTGATTTCGCTTGTAAATCGTCTAAAATTGAGAATTTCTAAAAACCACATATATATATATATATATATATATATATATATATATATACACATCATATATACATACATACACATATACATATAACATATAACGTTCGAAAATATTGATGTATATAAAAATCTAATGATCTGCAAAGATAATGCGCGGATAAAAATTCTACATTCTTATAAAAACAAGGCAAAATTTCGGTAGTACGAATCGGAATTTTTCGCAATATTACTTACAGAAAAAATCAAAATGGATTCAATTTTCACAATCAAATAAAGGAATTGAAATTTATTATTGTTAGAGATAATTTCAAAGATAATAGAATTGCTCGTGTTGCTTGAATCCCCAAAAATTTTTGCACTTAAAAAAACGAGAAATAAATATATATTTATTAGAGAGAGAACGAGAGAGAAAGCAAAGATTTTGAACACGAGTGCAAAAAGTGCAAGCAATATGAACAGATTTATTATATAACATTAACGATTGTAATTTCAATCTCTAGTCTTGAGAGAGAGACAGATGAAAAAAAATAGGAATGACTTTCGATCGAAAAGTGACGTGCGCGCGTACGGCTCTGTGTACATGTACGTGTATTTCTTTCCTCTTTTTATATATAACTTTTAATATAGGACAAAATTGTAATCGACCGCTTATTCGTTTATTCATAGATCCAATAATATCTGTAATAAGTTTAACTATTATACACTAAATGTCGATGAGAGAGAGAGAGAGAGAGGGGGGGGGAAGAGAAAGAGGGAGAGAATCAATGATCTTTCATATAATCCGACATTTCATGTCCCAGCTGAATTTTTCTCGCAAAAAATAGGTGAACTAAAAGAAAATTGAGAGTTTTATGAAATTGGACAAAAAATTCTATTTTGAAGATAAATATAAAGCTTAACAGTTTCAAGCGCGATTCTTCATCCGAATCATTGGAGAACCTAGTCTCCTTTGTCGAGAATAGTTCGAGTTCAAAAATACGCGAGTATTTATGAATTCAATGAACTCGAAAATTTTCGATTTAATCATTTATTGCAGGATTACGTTTTGTTCGATCACTTTGTCACATTGCCGCAGGTCTTTCTGAAATGCGGCAATTGCGAAATTGCAACACAACCGAAGAAGGTACAGTCCCGCACAAGTATTCGCTTTCGAGATGCCTCGCACATCCGGTCGAGACCGAATCGAATCTCTGAATATGACACGAATATGTTGTCGATTATGATTACGCGTTTCTCGTTTCATTTAAAATGTAATTCTGAATTCAAAACGAGTAAATATTATAGAATAAGTGCGTTGTAAGTAACATCGAATCTCTTATCAGAATATTAGAAAAAGTACAGCGTGTTAATTATTACCACTAAGGAGAACATATTTAATTACAAATATATAGAATTTTAATTTAAAAATATTCTGTTACGTAAAATCCATTTTTTAAAAAATCTATAATTCTAATATTATATCAAGAATAATTCCTTATTTCTATTATGTCTCGACATAATTTTAGTGAAATATTATTCATGAAATATTATTATGTTACGAGATAATTTTAATTCGTTAATAATAAGAATCACAATTTTTAAACAATTATTTTTTAAGAGTTTTATATTAAACAACAATTTTTTTTTTTCTTAAAAAGTAAAACAATTTGCCAAAAAAATACCGTAATGAACATTTTGCTGTAATGAATAATACTTCAAATAATAAACACTCGAATCAAAATGATATTAATTGATGTGAAAACTGAGAATGGTCGATCCCATCTTGCTAATTGCAAAAATGCAAAATAATAACGATAGTAACCAAGCATGATCGTTTCGCGATTTTCGCCGTGTGTGATCATTTTAAGTTTATACTTCGTTTGTTTAATTTACCTTGAAGAAAGGTACAAAAATTTTAGAACGTTTAGTTAAGATCAAATCATGTTACATCTAGATTTGGATTAACTCTTAGATGAAAACTAAATTCCTAGATGTAACATTTGCACACTTCTAAGAGATAATCTCGGCCGATAATCTCGTGCAAGTTTTTTCTCTCTCTCTCTCTCTCTCTCTCTCTCTGTCAAAGTTTCTTTCAAAGTGGATAAAACATTATTTCGAAATACGTATTCTTCTCGCGCGTGTATATTCTATAAAAACTCGCTATTTCCATCCCCTACTTTGTTTCTCTCTCCTCTCTTTTATTTCTTTGATATAACATTACGTTATACAAATAGTATGTCGCGCACGGATGTGCCGCGGTGTTTCTTTCTTTTGGAGTTTGTAAAAAAGATCAACGGAAAATAGCGTATTTTTTTAATTACAGTCATCAAGTGAAAAGTTTCTAGGCAAAACAGCATTTTCGCTGCCTTCGTATTACACGCGTTTATCTCAGATTAAAATACAAATATCTGGGAGATATTGCAGACTCGCCATTGCTCGTATCGCATGCAAAATGCATGCGCAGATTAACGTATAAGTATGCACGTATACACATAGAGATATAACATGCGTATATGTATATATACGTATACCCATGTATATATCATATGCGATAATAATGATAACAATAACAACGATATAATAATTAATAAATAATGATAATTACAATAAATGTAATAATATTGATATTATATAATCAGGATAATTGTTTACAATTGTTTACACTGTCCGAAAGAAACATCACTTTCAGACTTTTCGAGGCATAATCGGATTGCGCGACGTGTCAATTGCTCGGAATTAAATGAGCATCCGTGGGTCTTACGGAAAAAAAGAAAACAATAATGGAAAGAAAACAGGAAGAGAAAAAGAGATCTATACTTTGCGTGCATTATTCCCTTGCAAGCAAATCCAAACGAACGAATAAATATGAAATATAAATATCGAAAAAAAATGATTACACATAAACTTTCGTAAGATCGAGTTCCTTGATCAAATTGAAAATATTTTAATAGTATAAGAAGATAAGAGAGAACAAATAAAGATTAATAGCAAATCGATTAGACAAAATCAAGATTTAACGCTAATGGAAATTTGCATAAATAGCAAAAGTAATAAGAAAATAACGTTACAGAGTTGACGCGGATAATCTTGGTCCTATACGTTGAATCTTTACGCATCGACAAGAGTAGCTCGTTGATTGGAAATCGTTCCTTCGATGACGCTCCGTCATCGCTTATCGATCTGTACCTCAAAATATCGACGTCACTGATACTGACGCACGCGTGTACACTATACACGAGCACGCGTTAGGGCGCGACACGCAAACCACTTTTTAAATATGCAACGATGAGAAATCAAAATTTAAAGCGGAACGATGGATCTCCTTCGGATACACGTACAATTTTAAATCCGCAGCTAATCCGTCATCGTTACATTGCGTTACATATTTTTCAAGTACTTACATAGTATAATCACTAATCGATAATTTTCACGAAGATATAGTCTAAGTAGCCTAAATTCCATTTATGAAAAAAACAAATTTAATTTCTCGTGTTCAGCTCCATAGTTTGCCTCTTTCGCTTCGAATCAAGAGTCACATTTAACACAAAGATCGCAACCAAGATCGCAAACACGATGTGATCTTTATAATTAGAATTAGAAGCCGAACATTCGCTCAAAAGAATGAATATGAAAGATAATGACGATAACGACACGGCAGACTTTTTAAATTCGCTTCGCTAAATTGCCGTCCCGCTAAATTTCACTACGGATCTCGGGACTCGATTGCATCTCTCATACAAAGATATGTTCGTCTATGGTACAAAAAAGTTTGTTTGAAAACAAGTAATTGGATAAATTTCTAACGAAAGTAAGGATATCGTAGCTGCCCTTGTCGAACATCTTGACCGTCGGGCTATGGGCTATGGGCTATGGGCTTTGATGTTCGCGCGATGTTTACTTACAAACGTGAATCGGATAAGAGTGTAGCTACATCCTTTTCTCTTTCATATTTCTTCTCGGTCATATAAGAGTATAGACGTTTCTATAGACGCGAGATAACTAAATCTACGACATGTGATGTTAACGTAAGCGCAAAAAACCTTACAATCGTTAGTCCTCGAGACCTGCCATTCGTACACAAAGAGTACAAGTACAATGATCTCATCACGTTGATACAAACCAGACAAACAAGCACAACGACGAGATACATTGTCGAACACACAGTCGAAGCTCGAGATTTCTCGTCACACTTCTTCGTTACGCGATGCTAAATTACGCGATGATCGACAAGGGATCGTCACGCTCGGGAGAAACGTGGAGAAAGAGATTATGACACGCGAACCAAGATGGAAAATGAGCAAACCGCTACGGAATGTGAGAAATCTGGAGATTATACTTACATATATGTATAATATGTAGTTTACACTATGTACCATGCCAGTGGTGCAATCAACCTGATTTCGCAATCTGATTAGAAAAAATTAAGAAAAAAATTAAGATAAAAAAGAAACGAAGAAAATGAAGACAGAAACTGTGGAGAAAGTTTTGTAAGAGAAGAATATTGAGTTCGAAAGAGCCTCTCAAGTACCGATTACGCCACTGTACGGTGTACCCATATCAGAAAAAGTCCGGAATGAATTCGTCGAAAATCACGCTATTGCTAACATATGGAGATACAGAGTGACACATTACGATAATATCTGGTAAAGGAAGAAACTCTTGGATACATCACCCGACGAATAAATCCGATTAATTTTTTTTCTGATACGAGTACAAACACCTCGCACATCTCGCATCGATATAATGCAATAATTTATACTCTATTGTGTACGATTTTAATTTTCTTATGAGCTCTTATCAGCTTTAATAAGTTGCAAACAACTTTCAGCGAGAAATATAATGCGAGCGTTGCAAGACACGTCCTTCTCCGCGCGTTCAAAAAAATCCCTTCGATATAAATTAAACTATATTAAATACGCGAGAATAACAATAATCATAAACATAATCATAATCATAATTATAATTATAATAACAGTGCATTGCGTATGCGCGCGGACGTGTGCTTATCCGAACTTTCAATCGATGTGGAAAGATATCTAAAAATGAGAATGTGAATCACTATGTGAATCACTTGATTTATCGATTTCGTAACTTTCGTAAACTCGTATTTATAAACGTTTGTAATAAAACTGTGTTACGTTACATGTATGTGTACACACGTGCGCGCGCGCGCGCACGCACACGCACACACCGCACGCACGCACACCACACAGTGCAACACGTTCTATGCATGTATTGTGTGTGTGTGTGTGTGTGTGTGTGTGTGTGTGTGTGTGTGTGTGTGTGTGCGTGCGTGTGTGTGTGTGTGTGTAACATTTTGAATCCATTTGAACGCGTATATTGATTGTGGCGCTTGTCACGTTAAAAAAAGATTGTGCCGATCGTCGTAATCCATAGTCGGAATTTTCGATCGATCGATAGACAAGGAAAAAGAACAGATCGCCTCTCTTTTTCTTTTTACTGTCAGCGACAACGACGGCGATGATAATAATACAGTAAGAATAATTATATAGTAATAGTAGTAGTAATAGCAGTAATGGTAACAATAGCAATAGTAATAGTAATAGTTGCGGTAGTAGTTATAATAGTAATCGTTAACGTTAATGATAATCGTGTAATAACAATAATAATAATAAATCAATGAATCTTTTCTTTTATATAACAATCACACGTAGAAGCGATAAATTAGAGAGTAGTAGAAATAATCTATTAAACTATTCCTTATAATTTCGCAATTTTATATTTATATTTATATATTTATATATCTCTATTTATTTATATATATCTGCAATACACACACACACACACACACACACACACACGCGCGCGCGCGCGCACGCGCGCACGCACGCACGCACGCACACGCACACGCACACGCACACGCACACGCACGCACGCTCGCACGCACGCACGCACGCGTATGTATGTACATACATACGTACATACATACACGTGTATATATAATTCTATCAGTATCCTTGTATCAATATACATGCGTAAATATGATGCGCGCACGTGCGACCACAAACGTATAGTGCAGTTTTACCATTTGGAAAAGCGTATTCATCATATTTACGATGTACACCGGACGATGTACGATCGTCTGATAATTTGTTCTTCTCTAAACGATAGACAGCACGCGAAAATAAAATATATAGAAATGAAGGAGAAACTTATTTCATATGACAGTGAAACGTAAAAGTTTTGAGAAAAATAAAAATAAAAAACTTGGCAAACACAACGTTAAAACATTCACTTTAATGTCTAACGAATATCGCTCGTTAGTAATGATTAGATAAATGTTTTAATTAATTAATGATTCTACTAATTTGCAATCTTCATGCTCGCGCACACGCTTACACTCATATACATAATATATACGTGTGTGTGAGTGTGTATACTTTCTTTTATATATATATAACAAAATGGCAAAATGTTCTTCCAGATTTCTTATGAATGGAGAGATTTTACGTTTCTCCGCATTCGTCAAAATTACATTATTATTACGCGTTAGTTATAATAGTAATAGAGAATATATGAATGTGTAGAAAGATTCGTCATATTAATGAAGTACAACATTCGACACAAAAAACGATTCGTGATTATTTTGAATAGGAATCCATTCCTAATTTCGCAGTGAAATCCATTTGCGTACTGCGACTTGTTATTATGATGTTTATATCATATCTTTTAGATTCTCCAAGTAATTCAATAAATATATGCCTATATATAACATTAATAATACAAAGAGAGAGAGAGAGAGAGAGAGGGGGGGAAGGAGAAAAGGAAGGAAAAGGAGGGCAGAAAGGAAGAAAAGATATATATATATATATATAAAATAAAAATTGTATTTTTTTTCGGCACTTTCTCAGAATATTTTGTCTATGCTTTTTAATTTTTCCTTTTTTTTCTCCTCGGATTTGCCTTTGATTCTTTTATTTATATGAAGAATGATTTTTCCTCTCTAATGTATTTTCTCGCTAATCATGCGATTATTTTTATGTGCACGTAGAAATATGAAATTTCATGTGACAAATGAAATTAGAAGACTGGGTTAAAAGAGCAGAATAGGACATGGATACAATTTGTGTGTGTTTCGTGTTTCTCCGCTTATCGTATATGCGAATATGTCATAGCGTCCATCGTTCAAAAGCCGGATGTGCAAATACGTCATCAAGTGACGATAATAAGATAAGAGCATTCCTTTCAAGATCGTTCCTTTCTCTCTATCTAGAACGGTCGCGCGCATCGTGTGTCTTCTTTGAACGCATGTGTGTAGAGAGAGAATAGGGGGATGAGATGGGATGAGGAGAAAAAGGGAGGAAAAGACATTTTTCCATAGCGAGATGCAATCTACTATAATATCGGTGATGGTTCGTCAACTCTTAGTTTATTACTTATCGTTTTATTGCTCGCTCTTCGAAAGGAACATCGAAAGCTTTGATAGCGATAACTGTTCGTGAAGTCATGGTCACGATGGTCATGCACATCTCGAATCACCGCTAATCGAATCATCGCGATAGAAATAATCCAAGTTTATATACGTCAGTCTCACGCTACAAATAAAATATGAAGCTCCAAGTACTTTCTTGCACGTCACTAGGTAAAAATGCAATTCTCTGAAAAAGATCAAATTTATCCACGTGGCACGCCGATATATTTTTCTTATATTTTCTTTTCTCTCCCATTCCAAGTTTTATGACTTCACGACTTTGTCTTTTCATTAAACGATAGTTGTGCATTTGGAGGATACGTACGATGTCGAGAGACCGAATGTAGAAAGCGTCGATCATACGCGCGAATCTAACTATCAAAAATTCTAACTTGAGTCTTATCGTTAATGAGACAAGTAAAAATGAGATATCTTTTGCGCGCAGATTTTCCATCGCATCTCGCCACGAATGCGCCGAGATTTTCTCTCTCTTGTCCGCGTGTGCTCGCGTTTGTCTGGGTGCAGCTTCGTGTCTCGTTGAAACGATACGAAAGCGAAAGCTAGAAAAGCGATCGCATGGAGGAATTCTGCCGCTGCGTTATCAACGTTGTCAATGTTGTCAACGTTCGTCAACGCCGCGGAATACGGCGCGGAATTCCTCTAGTTGCCACTCGTTACCAACGCAACTTTCGATCGCGATTCTATTCGGTTGTCCTTCTACATCACGCCGTCTCTATATTTTCTTCCGGTCTCTCTTCCACGTCCCTTGGATACTTGCTCTCTCTCTCTCTCTCCTCCGCTCGTATTCCTCTTCTCGTTCCATCTCAACTGCCGCTGATCCCGTCGAGATGCCTAGCATCGATCCGAGCCGATCATCCTATCGTCACTCGACTTGCTCTTCCTGTTTTCTATCTCTTTATCATCTCCGATGACGTCTCCTCGTTTCATCTGCTGGAGAATATTTCTTCCGGTGACATCTATTCCATGTCTCGGCTGCAAAATGCACAAAAGTGCTATTCGTCTTATTCGACTCTGTTTATTAAACTCTGTTTATGTTTCCTCGCGTTCAAATTTTCCAACTTTGCCAATGTCATACTTGGTCGAATCGGCGTTCAACATTGACGCGAGCTTGACTGCTAACGTTCGCGGTTTCGTTACCTCTTAGTCACGCGATGACGTATAATATATCGTAACTCTTCAAAGAATGCGCTTGTGCTCTCCCAAGATCGATGACATTCAATTTTCAAGAGCCGAAGATAACCTTGTCGTCGCAAGATGCGAAAACAAAACGGGCGACGTTAAGATGCCGGCAGAATAATCGGAGATTTTCCGGTCCACAGGCAGCCCAGAAATTTCTCTTGTTCTCCCTTTTCCTTCCATCTCTATCCTACCATCCCTCCCTCCCTTCTCTCTCTCTCTCTCTCTCTCTCTCTCTTCGCCGCGATCGCGTTAACCGACAATGGACACAGTTCCGTTTCGATGCTCACATGCTGTGAGTACATACGCTTATAAACATTACTTTCAACCGTTCCATTTGGCATTTAAGTGCTTGTATGACCGCAAATAAAGTCGTTTCTTTTGACGTTGTGAGCGTATCAAAATGACGATTGAAAAGGAATTGATTTTTGACTACAAAACTGCTAAAAATCTTTAGTTTACGTCATGTACACTATAGATTTTCAACACTGACAGTCAGTTTTGGAATACAATCTTTATATCATGTTTGTAAGTATTAACTGTATTGGATTTTTTTTTGAAAAAAAAAACAATGATTTTTATTATAAAAACTTAGAAAAAGCTATGTTTCTTAATAAACATTCGATTAAACATCCAATATTACGATAACAAAATTATGTTGAAAAAGTTATACCATCGAATTGTTTTTGTACAAATTCCATCCCGTTGCTTATGTTCTCGCATTTTAAACAAGAGCGCTTACGCTTTTACTAATTCGCCTCGATGATGGAATAAACGAAAATTATGATTAGGTCAATGTGATCAAGTCATTACGCGATCTGTGAGCGCTCGTAGTGTCGAACGGAACGACGTAAAGATGATATACATAGATGCTCATAAGCATGCGCGCTTAAAAGCGTGTAAGCGTGAAAACGAAAGTCTAGCCAGTGTCTATCTCGTGTCTTCGATCAAGCGGAAATCGATCGACCGACTCTGCTTTTTTTCGCGCTTCCAATGATTCGCGCGTAGTTCCCTCGTCCAGACTCCACGAGGCACACGAGGCACACGTGGCGCGGTGCACGCGTAAATGTAGGTAGTAAGTACGCTGAGCAGGTACTGGAGCGAGTAATACATATCGTCGGTTTTGTCGCGTTTGGTACTACATGTGCATGTGCATGTGTTTGTGTTTGTATTCGTATTCGTGTTACCGAACGTTTTCTGTCTCGAACGCCGCGTTGCGTCGTTGTTCTCCTCGTAACTCCATCTTTATGTACGTGTTTCATGTGTACGTGTGTGTTTCGCGATGACACCCGGATACGTTGTGCTCCTAACATTCGTTAATTCATTCGCGCTCTATCGGGAGATAACGAGCAGTCACCGAGAGCGACAGCGGAACAGGCTCCTCTTGGCCGATTTATTTGTGATTGAAGGAGAACGGGGATGGGCCCGTTACCGCGCTTCGATGAAAATGCACGTTCTGCCATTTGTTGTCCCTCTTGTGCCACACGCGGCTCTCCTCGCTTTGCTGGGTATGCGCTACGCCTTGTCTGAGGATCAAATCGAAAGTACGATCAAATGTACACGTCAGTACGAAATTTCAAAATAAATATTACAATACTACGGATATATCGTTTCGAGAAATGCGATACTGTTTCCAATGCAGAGAAAATTAAAATTAATTAAAATAACACATATGACATCCAAGTCTCGCACACGTGTGAAAACGGATAGTGAAGAATAATTCTTTCCTCTTAAATAGTAAACCAAGTTTCAAATAAGAACGAATTAAAAATCATTCGTGAGAGATTGACACAAAGGTAAATTTGAATAAATTATGGACTTTTTAAATCTTCGTTCACCTGCGTAGACCATGTCCAACTACGCTTTTCGTTTTTGTATTCATATTTACTCACTTGTCCATGTATTGCGTCAGCCTGACATACGCGATGCAAGCGGCATCCTCGCCGAGCAGATGAACATGGGGATTCAGGATCGTCGTATTGACCGCTTTACAGTTTTTCCCCAGAACTGCTTAAGGTATTGACGAGAAACAAAGTAAAGAGTTACTCGAATATTGTGATTAATTAATGCGCGACGTAAAAGCTTTTTACAATGCCAAAAACAGAAGAACAAAAGAGGAGAGGAAGGGGGGGAAGAGAGAGAGAGAGAGAGAGAGAGAGAGACTTGACTGAAAATATTACCGTCTGATGAGGATCGCAAAAAATGAAGAAAAATAGGAAGAATCAAAACTGTATATTTCGAAGAAAATTTTAACACATAGCCAAGCTAGCTTTTCGTTATATGGGAATTTTTTAAAATTGCTCATGCAAAGCTTTTAATTTATTCATTATGATAGGAATTTAATTCTATTCATTTTCATGAAATTTAAATTTCTATCACAGAGAATCGCACAAAATATAAGAAAATATATTATTAACGTCCAGAAAACTCATTTCACGAAAATATTTTCTCTCGTTATCAATTTTCGGTGCGACACTTTGATATGTGTAATTTTTTTATTATTTGATATTTTAAGTAATATTCTAAGAAGATAAGAATTTGATTAAATATTCTAAGAGAGAAGAGATCTCTGTTTTAATTCTTTCTTCAAAATCCTTGAAAATCCTTTTCAGATGTTAAAATTGTAAAGAAATGATAAATTTTACAAAATTTTACGAAAACGTGATCTATTTAATAAAAAAATAATTATATTAATAAAATAATCATATTAATAAAAAAATAATTATATATAATAAAAATGAAATTGCAATTACGTTGAATATTTTATCAAAAATTATTTTATAAATATCCAACTTGCTACAAACGTAATATTTTTATCAGATGATGAAGTAATAAATAAGCAGATATTCTACTTTCTAAAAGTACATTCGTTGAAATAACGATAACGTTAAATACGAAGAACATGCACAAAAATATAATAATATTTATTGATGATTCTATTATAAATAAACTACAAAATGAAGCAGTCGTAAGCAGCCAACATTTCGCATATGATATTCGCAATTACATTTTGTAAAACGACAAACTTAACTACACCAAAAGATTAAGAAAAGATTTCTCGCGAAGCTATCATCTCGAAAGTTGCTTTTTTGAAATTCATAGCATGCGCGATTCTTGGATTATTGGATAAACGATATACATGATAAACGACAATTTACAAACGTAAAACGTAAATCTTAACGCTATTAATCGTATGCTGCCAAAATATACGGTGAGCGACAACTGGCAAGATGAATGATGAAAACGGATCGTAATTACCATTATCAAAGTAAAATTTGTGGAAATCCATTCCCTCGACTAAATTACCTAAAGCCTCCGGCTCGAACGCGGTCAGATGTGGATCACAAATTTTCCTGAAAACACGAAAGCGATTAGCATATCTCGCATTGTAATAATTATATAATGATATTTTTCTTTTTGTCACATTATTTTTTAATAGGTTTTTCGGAATAAAATGAAAAATTTTTGCATTAAAGGAAAAATGATTCCAAAACAGCCGAAAGATATTCGTATGCACACACATATATGTCGAATAATTAACTTTTCCAATAATTGGAAAAAAGTGAGAGACATCGCAGTAAAAAGGCTAAGTGTGTGTGTTTGTGTGTGTACACATATCGCAATAACGGATACATCATTATGTCTAATTTATCTATGTGCAGTGTTTGCGCAAAAAAGGAAAAGAAAACGAATGATTGCGTGTAAAAAATAATTTAACGATCAATTTGTTAAAATGGTTTTTAAAAAAATATTTGAAAGAGCAGAAAAAATTTGTCACATAAAAATAGGATAGCAGAACGCATGATTTATTTAAACACGTATCAAATCAAAAAAATTGAACAAGAATACACGTAAAATGCTGATGGCAAAAATTTGTGCCAAATGAAACATAAACATTTATATAATTCATTTTCTCTCTCTCCCTCTCTCAACTGATTCTGAACTGGCATTTCTGCTCTTAAAAGCGCAATTACGATGATGATTTCAGTATAGTTATCAAATATTTCGCAATCAAATGTCTTTTACAATTAAAAATTAAGCGAGTTTGTTTGCAAGTTTTTCCCGCATTATAATTCTATGAATTTTATAACTATACCTCAAGAAAGAAAATATATTTAGTTAATTGTAAGCGATGTTATTTATCATAGAGTTTCAACAGAGTCTCATCGAATTTGCATTTATTCTTAATAATAATTTTTTAAATCAACTTTCACATATATCTATAGACAATATTATCGAGGGACTCGACTATTTCAGATTAATCACCAATCGCTGAAATTCAATTTTAAGTGATACAATGTTGATGACAATGCAGCAATAGCGGTTTAACATAAAATATAAAATGAAAATATAAAATATCCACATAAAAAACTTCAAACGACGAATAGTTTCTTCGACAAAAACATATATGAGTGAGAGAGAGAGAGAGAGAGAGAGAGAGAGAGAGAAGTATCCTAAATTTTTCTATTTCCTCCAACATTTCTTTTATCCGAATATCTTTGAAATAATCTAAAACTTTTCCTGATTGGAAAAACGTTAGGAAATATCCCTAGGTATCGTAAACTTATTTTGCAATTTTTTATCGCGTACAAGCATACAGAATGGTCCTTTGCGTCTCTCTTAATAAATATGATTAAATGTATCATCACACTTACGTGTATGCCTCGAAATCTCCGGTGTTGATGCTCTCGATCAACTGCTCGGTCATCTTGATGATTTCCTGTCGGCGTGCTGGAATCGTGAATAGAATCAATGAATCGATCGATTCGTGCCAAAACGTTCGGCATACCCATTGGGCTTACCGCATTTTACACATTTTATGGCACAAACACAGTCGCATGCACTTTATCTCTTCATCAATTTTTCTAAAAAAAAATTTTCCTACACCATTGCAACCCCCGGTTGTACACAGGAACGATGAGCCATAATTGCGCAAATATACATAATTAGCTTTCCGTGTCGAGCGCAATTGCGAATCAGATTCATGGATCGGATCTTTCTCAAAGAGCAAATCGTTGTACGTAATCTAATCGAGATGACGAGTTTTGAAAATTTCAGTCGCCAATTGGAGCAGTGGGATCTTGAAAGAGATGAGCATATAACTTTCGATTTTATATTCGATTTTGACGTTATATAAAAAAACTAAATAGTCATAACAATTAAAGCTATTATATAATCGAATATGAATAATTTCAAATATTATATAAAAAAAAACTCACGGCAAATTGTATCTATATTAACTAATCGATTATAGTAAACTGGGATACATTAAAGTAAGCGATATGCAAAGTGTATAGATAGTAAGAGATAAGATAGTTAATTTTAACGCGCGTTAATATAATTAAAATAAATAAAAATAAAAATACAAGACCTCTCTCTCTCTCTCTCTCTCTCACATCTGATACAAGCGACCCCTCCCTTTCCACTTGGCTGACATCAGAGCTCTTAATAATTCGTGATTATGAAATCACGATAGCACGATACACGATCGCGTCAGTGGTCGTTTCGTGACGCTGAGTGATGAGTGGAGAGAGTAACTCGAATTGCCAAATTGGCGATTGAGCGGTACAGCGCGTATCTCGCATTTCTGTCATTCTCTCCAAAGGCCTCTCCTTTCAGGCTCATTCGGGCTGTTGCTTCATTCACTCGACGAGCACATCCATTCACACTTCACGCGACCTCCTGACTTTTCGATCGTATTCGTGCTCTCTTTGTCGGGATGTTTGCACGCGTCAATTCGGTAGAAACGGTGCGTCCAAATTGTCTCAATTATTATCGTTACGAACGAACGGTGGAGTAACTGGATCAGTAACGATGGAACAAAGATCACTGGCATTTCCTTGTCCGATTTCTCTCTTTGTATTTAATTGTAAATTATCTCTTATAAAAATTATATTACGGACGTCACAAATTAAAGATCATATAGCCTTCAAATAGAATCAGATTAATATTTGACTGTACCGTTCGATCTAACGATCACGGTCGATATTATTTACGTTATAGATCAGCAATTGTACACACGGAAATTGTGATCATTCCTTAAATGTTGCTTCAACAGTCAGAAACAAAGTTCCACGAAGAGACTTGAAAAATATCCGGAGATCATGAGATTGTATATTATTGTATATTATTTACTATTATTTCGCATCTTTGACCATCAGATTATATTTCGTGTATGTTAGATCGATTTTTGACTTTTCTCGAGGAAGAAATTCAAGATCTTACATCGGAACGCGAGTCAGCGTACGCGATTAAATTTTTTTTTAATCAAATGTACAGCCAGATTATATACTTATTTAAATGACCACAATTAAGAATGACAATTAGATTTCGAGGATCGATTCCTAGGCAATGTCTTACTAGATCATATGCGATTGCGCCAAAAATAACGATACGAGAGGTGTTATAATGAAAAATAATAATATCGTAGTGAAAACAGATTGGGGAAAACTGTCACTTGGGCAATAAATTATTGTACTAATGATTTCTAGAATACTACTACCACCATCACACAACGCCAGTCTCATTACGTTACTTGCTACTGTCCTTTCTCTGTCCTAACTAATTAAACTTTACCGCACCTCGCTATTCTATTACGAAGTTAACCCGGTCTCCGATCGATCTGTCTTTGAACAATATATTTATCGTTGTATCAAGCGTAACAACTCCTCTTTCGCAGCTCTATATGTTTTACTATTACGCGGTAGTAATGATGTGAATTACATGAGAGTATCGCATATTTTACTCATTTGACACGCCGTAAGCACTTTGCACTATAAAGCACTATACAATTTTGGGATTTGATCGTTTTAAACAATCGGAATTTTCTCAATATCATTGTTCTCGATACAATACACATAATATAAAAATGTACGATCTAAACGGTCAATCGGAATTAAGAACAAGTTTCTCTCCGTAATTAAATCTATTCGTAATTAAATGATAACGCTTATTTTTCGCAAGAGCGATTGCATTATATACTTATTGTTAGTAAACTACTACCGTTTGATTTCATGAAAAAAATTATAAAAAATATAACTACGTATTATATCTTTCTTATATCTATGAATTATGAGACGCGATCATATTTCGTATTGATATTGCAAATTCATGATAGTGCAATATCATAACGAAGTCAGTAACACTTTTGAAGAGAGAAAACACATTGCGTTAAAGAACTAAAGCACTTTATAAGAATTCAGCAGGGGATAAGTATAATTCTGTAATTATTAATTATACTAATAAGAATACACGAAGAAGCTTCAAAAATTAATTCAAAAAATAAAGTCCAATTCAGCCTTAGCTCTTTTTCTGACAATGCTTCTTTTCGCAAATTACTAAACAATGAAACTAGCAAATTGAAGAGAGTACGAGTACTTCCTTGAGTCGTTCCGATTTGATTTTCCTTGATCAGTTTGTTGTCGCTTACGTAATTTCGCACTTTACCTGAGCACTGGGAGTTGGTTGAAAGCTGGCTGCAGGTCTTGATAGGACACACGATTCTTATGTCTACAAGCAATATATATATATATATCTCTTTCGTATTAAAAAATGGGCAAGACGGATAATAATTTTCAATCATTTTCAATACTCAAACTGCTATACAAACACGAAGAGGATTAAGCTTCGTTCATGTCAAACTGTTTCATATTTTTTGGTTTAGTTCCGTTTCTGCGAATAATAGAAAATCTCGCGCATTAACTATTTTTGTGTGTGTGTGTGTGTGTGTTGTGTGTGTGTGTATGGTAATCCATTTCATATATTGTACAAGAGAATCGTTCAACAATTGTTTATTGAAGAAAATAATGATCAGCATGAATACATAACGGCAAAGAATCATAAAATATTTTTGGGAAGTCTAGCGTATATATATTTCTCAATTTTTAATTTTATCGAAAAGCAAAAACTATTAGCTTAATCCTCACATATGCAGTATCAACTAAGAGGATTAACCGTCTCCCCTGAGAGTTCTTATCAATTTTCTCATTTTTCTCTTGGTTTGCCATTTCCATCGTCCGATCACGTGAGGTTTTGCTATTATCCCTAACCAAAGTTGCGATACTATCTTCATAGTATACATAGTGCATATACAGTATAAACAAACGCAACATACTTGCCACATTCGTCGTTTTTTTATTTTAAATGCAACATAGCATATTATAGATTCGAATGGATCCTCCTGTCTCCTCCATTATGATTCATCATGATTCACCATGTTCAAGTTAAACGTGTGCGTCCATGCGAACGCAAATTGATAAAGGACAATCGCGAGACATTTACGAGAAATCAAGTTGAATCGGCAAAAGACTTCGACTATACACGCTAATACACCCCAAAATCTTAACCAATGTTACTTGCGGCTCGCGGATTAAATACGGTATTCGCGGCAATTCAGCTCCAGAGCGAACGCTCCTGGAACATCGGTTCAGCCAGTTTCCAACTTGTTATACATACATACATACATGTATATCGATGATATTTACCGTTAATGATATATAGTGCGTTTATGAGATCGTTATTACTTGAGAGATTCAAAATCGTCCATTACCGCAAAGCGAATGCAAATCTGCGAATATCACACTTTTCAATTATTGAAGTAATCGCACATTTAGAAAATAAATTTAACTTATGTAAAAAATATCATGAGAAATATTGTGAAGTATATATTTATTCAACAAATTAAGAGATCCGATTGAGATGATTTTTCATGAATATCGAAACTTCATTGTGTGATATAAATTGATCTTACATTCTCAGAAATTATATTTATTTCGGCCGATAACAATTTGCGTGATGTAAATTTGTTCAGGTATTAATTATAGAAACTGATCGACGCGGCAACCCCGACTCAGATAGGGTAAACGTATATGCGGACGATCTCGTCAGTCTCGGTTACTTACTACTTGCTTGTGATGCACGGAGACAGCGTTATACATTTTGAATATACGATATGATGGATGGGATGAAACGTAATCAAGGGAATTCGATCTATTCATTAATACGATGAATGGTAGTTCTGAAATATATCGACTAGATGTCATTGAATCTACACACTTGAAAATTATAAAGATGGGAAGAATCATCAAAAAAATGAGTGTAAGAAAATTATTAAATTATCAATTCTAGTTTATCCTTTAATTTTCTCTCCTGAGAACTTTCGTTGGGACCTCTTAGAGGGCAGATGTTCATTTTTCTTAATTGATACATTCCTACGTATTATCATTGTTCTTATAAAACCTTATATGCAACAAAATTAAAAATCTCGTACAAAAGATGGAATTCTTCGTACGTAGAAAAAATTAGGCTTTTGAGCCAGTCGATAAATGCGACAGCAAGATATTTTATTATGAAATTCAATTTTTATTTCTCCTAAAAATTATATCATCATACACAAAAGGTTTCATAAAAACAACTATAGCCATTAATTAAAAAACAAAATTATTGTTACATTTTTTCTATTTATTTAAACATGTTTATTTAAACACTTTTGTTAAGTTCTTCAATCTTGAGACTTTTTTAATCTTAAAGACTTTTTCGCGCTCTTTTTACAGTACAATTTAAATACTCTCTCTTTTGTTCGTTTTCATTTACAATTAGTGTTTCCCGTTGTGAAAATATTCAAAGGAAGCACGAGGCGGTTTTCACAACAAACCGCAAGATGTGGGGCTCCAACACGGTGGTTGCTGCGTGCTCCTCTCCCTCGCGTTTACCCCGAGTTTACGGACGTCGACGGTTCTCTTACCGTCTTCGGGATCCTCGTCAAGGACGCAGCCCATCCGAGATGCGTGTCCGCCGGCATCGCTCATCCGTGCTTCTCGTTCTGCACGTTTTTTTTTTGTGGGATAAGGGGCATGCAGGCGTACACAAGGGCGCGCGATCACGAGGCGGTACGCGAAACACGTGCAGCATGCGGAAACACACAAAGACACAAACAAACAGAAACAAACTGATAACATAATCCGCGCAATAATCTCGCGGAAGAAGAGTGCCGATAACTCGAAGCCTCGATAATTGCATTTAAAAGAATTTCGATTAGTTGGAATATAAAGCAAAAGTGTAAAGTATACATGTAGCTTGTAAAAGAACGATATTTAAATAGATGTATCTAAATAAAAGAGAATTTTGGATAAAGCGAATAAATCCTTGCAGATCAATTCTTTTGAATTTTATTTTTTTCGGATCATGTCGTATCCGATAAGAATGTTCGTTTTCGTTTCAATCTCATGGGATTTGATACAATCTCCAATTCATTTCCCAAATTTCTCAATATGGCTCCAAATTCAATTTTCCACATTCATGCACGGTAGTCAAAAATACTGATTGCGCGCGTTTGTGCGCATTCGAAACGTTAATCTCATCGAACACGCTATTTAGGTATCAACACTGACGATCGCATCGATGTCATTTGTCTGGTTCAAGCCGGCGATAGTTAATTGACACGATCACGTCATCAAAGTGACGTCCCCCATTTGATAATATCCCAGAAGACGGTGAAGCTTCTCCGTCGAATTAAATCGAGCTTGCGAGGTATCGGCTCAACGGCAACTAAGATAAGTCGCGATTGCATAAAGAGAATAGAGGGTGGAAAACATAAATTTATGCGCGGTACGATGGAAATCTCTCCCCGATGCGCTCGAATTGCATTTTTATGTTCTTGTTTCCTTTCTTTGCTGTGTGTAGCGAACAGAACTTCGCTCAATGAAAAATATATATAAAATTTATCACGTGACATTGAATATATTGTCATTATCGGTATCTTTAACACACTTACATTCAAGGCGACTCATTACGAAAATGGAAAACAAGTGCGGTTACAACATTAGTTTGCATTTCTGTAATTGTATCTTCCAACACATAGTGTGAAATTTAATTAGGTTCAAAAATGATTCTGGGCATAAGCAGATTAGAAAAAACAAAAGAGAGAGATATTAGAGCACAATGACAAAAATGACTTTCGAGCGCACTCAATTTTATTTATCAATTAACGACTTTTCGGTTGTATCGATCGCATCAAATGTATTTGTTGTAAATTTGTTGTAAACGTTTATTTACCGTAACATCGTTACAACGGTATCTGTCACCGTATCGATCGCACATTGGGATGTCCAAACAGACCGACAGCTGTAATTAACTTGATTATTTTTGCACATTCATTTCACAAACACAGAGAAAACATAACCGAACCGTTTTTCATAAATCATAGCAAAGTTACGATTATGCCGATTATTTATAGACGGCACGAACGTGAACGTATGATTTTCGGATAATACTTCTGCTTAGTCGTCTCGTAAATATCCTATACGATCACATATTCCCGACATCGCTTTCGCTTACTTTGGCTGCGTTCCGATATTCACTGCCAGTACCGAAAATCTATAATACAGTGTACGTTACGTACACTATAGATTTTCAGTACTGGCAGTGAATGTCGGAATGTAGCTTCAATTGTTCCATTTACAACAAACCTGTGCTTCGCTAAGGCGAATACCCGCTAACAGCTGTTGTAAGAATTCATCCTCGATCAATCGAGCTCGATAAAAACAAGCAACTAATTATCGATCATTGATCAATTTTGCAAACTTCAAGAACTGACAAAGGAATCCGCACGATGGATTAAAAATATATTATATAAAAAAAAATGAATGCTTTGACAATCTGTCAGGCAAAGTCAAGCGATATACGCAATAATTAATGACAATCAAAAATAACTGATAACATGCAGCGACGATGGAAAATGAATTAAAGGATCGTTTCCACCCTCTAGGAAAAAGGACAGAGTATCAAGACGGAAGGGAACGTGCCAGATTATCGTGCTACAGACCGGTGGATGAGGAATCCTGGCGTCGCGATGCTAGCGGTTCGTTGCTACCATTCGCCTGGTGACTGATGGCACTGGCCGGCGACGATGGCGACGCGCCGACCTGGCTGTTCTGGCTGTTGTTGCTGCTACCGCTGCTGCTACCTCCTCCTGCGCTGCCAGCTAGTCATGCAATCAACCAACCAAACACGAGCTAGTGTCAACGTCAAAGAAGCCTTTGCACGTCGCGTCGCGTCACGTCGCGTCACGTCGCGTCGCGTCGCGTCTTATATCGTTCCGTTGCGCCGCGTCCGATTACTCTCTAAACTGGCGATGTTCTCTAGATCGACTTGTGCTCCCCCTCTTTCGCAAATTCTCGATTTATATAATGACAAAATATAGAAAATCAATAAACAGGATGTTTCAAAACTTTCTTAGCGCGCACAATATTTTATTTATTTTCATTTTAAGATTGTCGATTGGTGAAAGCAAAGATTCAGAATCTTTTTGAGTAGATTTTTAAGTTATAAATTTTAAGTCATAGTTAACTAAGTTATATTTCTCACCTAGAAAATGTACAATTTTACACGTAATAATTGAAATTTACATAATTTTAAAAAAAAGATAATATTATAATTTTTTGGCTATACAATAATTTTTACAATTTATAATAAACATTGCGAAAAACCTAATTAGAAAATGTTAGTAACAACATTTTAATGAGCTATACATATATGAGAGAATGTATGTCGCACGAATAAATAATAATTTTCGACTTATATATTGATTGTTACATTAATAAATAAAATATATTTTAACAACGTATAATCAACGAAAAATTTCAATTACAAATATATAGCAGTTGGCTATAGAAAAGTCATTTTGCCTGATTATCAAATTTATTGCACACAAATATGTTGATATTATTATAGTTTCACGATTTATACCATTTATATCGTTGATATTTGTCTCTTTCTACTTGTCCGTCAAACTCATTTCACTTGCAGAATTCAACGTGGCTAGCAAGATGGTATAAAACGCGATCGATCATCGCGTCGTCTATTCCCGACGCTTGAATCCGTAAATAATAAAGATCCGACGAAAGAGCAGAAGAGCTCGGAGGAAGTCGTCGAGTGATATATCGCCAGAAGAGCGAGACGGCGAACGCGAATTAGTATATTTTATAGTCGAGTTCTGTTGGACAGAGAGAGATGAAAAAGTAAGGCAAAATTACCGAACAATCGTCCGATTAATCGACGAGATGACTCAATTATTCATTCAAAACAGTTATTGTCTATGTGTGTAAACACGTCGAGGAGAAATTGAAGAGCGGCGCGAAGAGAAACGATAATAAAGAGAAAGGCTCGCTATTTTCCCATTTCCCGTCATGTCTCTTACGAAAGGATCGTCGATCTTATCTAATGTCTAAAAAAAATCACTGATTGTGAGTGCGTGTGTGGATGTGTAACGTAAGACAAGCTGTCAGATAAAATTAAGGGGCGTGAAAAAGCGTGAAAAAAGAATAATAATGCTAAAAGAAAAATAGTGCAAGAGAAGCAAGAAACGTAGCGTAACAAATCTTGTAAAAGTATACATTATATAATAAAAAAAGAGAAGAATTTGTTAATAATAAAGTTTAAATCATGTTGTGAGTCTTTAAAAAAGAATTAGATTTCTGTTGATTTTTGCCTTGTCCTCGTTTTATCAGCGATTATCGACTACGCCGATTTAGTTAGTTTTTCTTTAAAGAGCCACAGCATGATTCAAAATTTATTGTAAACAAATTTTCACACACACACACACACACACACACACACACACACACACACACACACACACACACACACGTCTATATGTGCTCTCTACGAAGAGTTTTGATAAAGCGTGAAAGCAGAAATGGATCATCCAGCTTTGGTAACCTTACCGATTTGTCAATCAGACCACCATTAGTTGCGCTTTATCTCCTTCCTGTATATGTGCCTATTTCTTTTCCTGCGACATGATTAGAGAAAGAGAGAAAGAAAGACAGAAGAGAGAAAAGAGAGAGAGGGGAAGAGGAAGAGAGACTGCAACATCAAGCGATAATTGTTCTGTGGAACGAATGCGCGAAATTTTTTCGCGAAGGACAAGACATGTTTTTACAAATTATTAGTACTTCTATGATTCGAAAATTCGAGCGAGCAGCGATAACGCACATTTCAGTTCATACGATGTCATATCATTTGTAATTAACATTTATATTAATTAATATATTAAATATTAATGTTTTCGATTTATCTACAACCCTGACGCAAACATATTTATAATATTTTCTCAATTCTCTATTCCCATTCGCAATGTGGCAGATGATTTTTTAATGTATAAATATAAATCATTGAAAAATATTGAACAATTTTTCATTGAAAAAAATTTCGTGTCGTGAAATGTTTTTTAAATATGATAAAGTGATGTTTACATATTCTAATATAGACACGAGTCAATAAATTCAATTTTATTTTTAAAAAGTGTAAATTAAAGTGGCAAATATTAAATTCGATTATAGTGATTTGCGTTTGACAGATTCGTCATCTCTTTAAGTACATTTCCTCAGAATTCTCTCAAATACATTCTCTAAGATCATCATTTCACGTGAGATCAAAAGATCGAATTCAAAAAATATCCATGTACAACGGGAAAATATTTTCTCGTATTAAGATGAAAGAATAGTCAATTTTGAAAGTTTCGCATCTGCAAGATCGGGCCATTAGAATTCCGATAACCGCTCCAAAATATATTTCGGTTGCAAAATATTTCAAACAACAAATATATGTCGACAACAACAATGGCAAATATCTGATACTTTCAACAAAAACTTCGTTGCAATCCTACGTTTATGTTTCATTCTTCTTCTCATCGATTCGCGTTTGCGAATCAATTTAACGTAATCAATCGCAATCGTAATAAAAGCTGGATGAATGAACCTTCGACGTTTTCGCGGATCAATGAATTCGATGAATAAAATGTTATTTATCAGTGAACGATTCTTTCCGCTGCGCTTTTCTTTCTTTTGAGTGCGTTTAAAAATTTTTTCACTGTCTATTAAACGAATCGAATGCATCTACTCGAAATTTATAAGCAGAATGAAATCCAAAGATAGTGAGAAAGAGATTTCTTTCAATTCATAGACTTTAAAGCAAAAGAAATAATTTAGATTCTATGAATTTTATTGTTCTTAAAAGTTCTTAAAGTTTAAACACACAATTATGATAAATTTTCATCTCGAGAATAATAAAAAAAAAAATCCCTGAGATCATAGAGCCGTAAAGGGTTGAAAACTAAGGTTTGAAGACCCGGCTCGACCTGAATTTCACCATCAAGTCTAAATTCTGAATTTACCTTGGGCCCCTTGAAGAAGAACCGCGGCAATTCCGAGGGGATTGCCCGTACTCTGAATCTGAGCCTGGGCCTGGACCTGAGCCTGAATCTGGGTCTGGTTCTGGTTCGAGACTTGTTTGTTCGCCATAGTCGTGGCCGCGCCGACTGCCCTGGAGAACGTGGACATTGTCGCAGGGCTGCTTGGAGGTGTACCTTGGAACGAGCCAAGAGCTTTTGTTTCGGAAGGAGATCTTGTTTTTCGAGAGAAGCGCACCAATCGACAACAGCACGGATAAAAAAAACGGAAATGATCGCAAAGCGCAAAAGGCAAGAAGCAAATTCTGCGAAGTGACTGTTGTCGCGACGCACGACTTACTTGAAGAAAGAGATACAGAGGAAACGTACGAAGAAAGCAAACCTTGAGTTCCCGATCAATTATTATTACGAAGGGTACATTCAAAACGATACGAAGTTACAAAGCTAATTGGAAATCGAATCATATGATGTTATTATCATCAAACTAATTTATGTTAATTGTAAGCGGTTAACACATAACATTATCGAGTAACGTCAGACTGACAAATGTGACACATAACAAACGTGGACCACTACTAGAATAAGTTCTCGAGAAACATTCTTTTACAATTAGACAGAGAAGTACAGAATTGGTAAAATACGAAAATTTAAACGTTAGCAGAAAGATTAGTTGAAAAATGTATTCCAATCGAAGAAGAAAATTTGTTAATGGTCGGGATCATCGTTTGTTATAAATTATAGGAAAAGAGAGAGTAAGAGAAACCACAATGGGACATCAATTATTTGCGTATAGCAAATGGTCTTGTATAAGTGAGAATGTGGTCCGCGTAATTTTCGCTCGAGCGTCCTAGACAAGATTTATTCTTGAAATAGAATTCTAGAAGCGCATTTGTATATATAATCCGACTATGTATAACGTTTTTCAAAACGCAACAAAAATTCATTTTGCATACGATATTGTTACAGGCAATTCGCGATTAATATAGAAACAGTAACGATTAGTATACATTCCTGTACAAGAGTACATATTCCGTCTGAATTCTTCAATCATTTTCAATCATCATCTTTTTCTCGATTATATAATTGTTGAAGGATCGATAATTTAGGTTTGGATCAGGATTTAAGTTTGAAGATGAGCGTAAATTTTGAAGACATTGACAAAAAAAAAAAAAAAAAATGTTTAATTCAAAAGCGCGCACAAAGATATTTAAATTTTGCAAGTCGACACTTGTTTTTTAACAAGAAGAAATCAATTTGATTGGTGAAAAAAATTGATAAACATAATCCGCGAATGCAAAAAGGAGCTTAAAATGCATTAAAATACACTAAATATATTCGGAGTCAAATAATAAAAAAATTATTGTAATAAAATTAAGTTTGCATATTCGTTGTAAGAAATAAATAAGAGACTTGCAGAAGACATTTAGTAATTTACTCCAGAATAAATTTTCGAAGAAAAAAATGTTTACGTCGAAAAGTATTTTTACTGTTGATTTACTCGATACTCTCGCCAAGTAAATGCCAAACACAAAATATAATTATGCGAAATGGACACAAATATATGTAACAAAATTACAACAAAATGTATAACGAAAAAACTGAACTTTCAGAAACTCACCGTAATTCTCCGTATACTTGGACGAGCTAGGTATAATATTAGCCGACATCGCCGACATCGCCGGCATCGCCGACATAATATTTTCGAAAGCGTTTTCACTAAATCATACGCGAAGGGCACACGATCATCATAATAACGGCATCCATATATATTAAAAGCAAAAATTAATCATAAGCAAGGTGGCAAAAGTAAATCTCTCTCGCAATGGAAAATATTTGCTCGGAGGAAATACTCGGAGAGAAGCGAGCACGACTCATTTCACTCGCGAGATGGATCGAACGATGTCTTGAACCGCTCTGCCGATCTATTTTCAAGTAATGTCAAGCAGCCAGGTATTTTTGTTGACAGTACGTCTCAAGCGCGCGCGAAGTGGAGTGGAGCTGCGACGCCGCAAGGAAATTCGCCAGCTCGATGAAAAAAGGGAAACAATATATTCGTATTGGTCAAAATTTCTTTTGAGAAAGAGAGAGAAAGAGAGAGTTAAAAATATGAAAATAAAATTTCGAGACAACAACTTCGTAAATATTAACGCAAAAAATGCGAAAAAAGTTACGCAACGCAGTGTAAATTCTCAAGTATACAAAAAACATGTATACATTCTGGAAATAATATCTGCGCTGATAATCCGAATTGCCTGTATATTTTTTCTTAATATTGATTGAAATGAAAAATGAACGTGTGAAATATTATTACGCACATTAGTGGAAATGAGATAATAATTATCGTTGCGGAGTTTCAAGTTCATCAAGCTTTGCTTTCGATTGCATGATTAAGTTTACATAGGTTTAAACCATTCGCGCCTGAGGTTACACTTGAGCTTAAGGTCCCTGCATTAGTTAGTTGGAATTATAAATCGAGTTAATTATCGCTCGCCTTCATGCTCTTACTATAACATTGTAGTTAATAATAAATTTGGTCATCTATACTAGTGTATACTGAGTGTAAATGTTCCCAGTGTAACGCATTCGATGCTCTCTGTTCGGTGCATTCGTCATATTTCGGTTACATTGCACTTTTACACATCTTATGCTGTGTTCGATGAATGTCGGACCATCCTAGCGTAGTACTGACTTTATATTCGAACATACAAAGAAAGCTGAATAAATGCAAAATTTATAACACGGCCAATTTTGGCAACGCAATTGGACATCACTAGCGGGAAGTAGCGGTTTGATTGACATGACGAAGTTTAGTCGATTTGTTTCTGAACGATATTAGAAAGCAGAAATAATGACGAGGGGATAATAAATTTTATAATAAGTTGCTTAAAAGAAAAATCAAAAATAAAAAATTTCCTGGATATTATAAATGAATATTCGGAAGTAAAGAAGTAAGAAATAAATTTATTACAATTTGTTTGCTCCACTAATGGAATGCTGAACGGTTACATCGAACAGTGTTGCATCGCATTACGATGAATGGTACTGAGAAAAGCCAGTATTAACCGGACCTAGTGTTGCACTCGTACAATTTGCAACACGAGTTTAATGTCAGTGTAAATCGACCAAATTCATTATAATTTGGCGGCAATTTCATTATACACATTTCAACATCCGACTACGTGAAAATTCGATCATCGTCATCAATCAATATTAGCTGATCATTTTATTATCTCTAGTTTTTATTTTAGTTAATTTTCTAGATTTATTTCTATTCTATTCAATTGCGATAAATATCAACGATGCAACTTGTTTACTCGTTTTGATCTTAAGATAAGATTTTTCTAATAAAAAAAGTCAAATTGAGAAGTATACGTATAATTTGTAATTACAAAAATGTGTGTAAGAGTAATTAAAACAAAAATGTTACGTTTTATTTCTCTTCGTAGAAGGAGTTCCTTGTTTAATTTATATCGTTTTAATTATAGCAAGTAGAAATTAAGATAATTAATAGAGTCGTAATTAGTAATATAATAATAATGAGGTGATGGAATAAATTAATAGCTGCGTCAGGATCCACACAATTAGAACCAGATATCTAAACATAGTGATTCAAAGGATACATTGTTCCGAAACGTAATGTAATGCGCGGGATTTGACGATCAGTTTGATTAATGTCATCAATCATAATGATTTGCCAGACAATATAGTCTAGCTACACTCGTATTAACTATGAGAAGCTATGAGTTCCGCTGTTGTGAAGCGTATCAAGAGAGGGTTCAGGAGGATCCTCAGTTTAAAGTACGGGATTAATTTTAGATTGATTAGAAGGGTACCTACATACATATAAGAAGAAAAAGAAAAAAAGTCATAATTATCCGGAATATTAGTCGACGAGACGAAAGGAGAGACGGTAAATCCGTCATACAATTTCGCAAAAGCGGCAACAGAAAAAGTGCAAAAGCTCGGGCTCGAAAGGAGCCTCTCGTAAAACTGGTCCTCTCCCACCGTGATAATATTTGGATTATCTTTTCTTCACCAATATCTCGTGGATTAAGACAAACGTTATATGCATCGTGACTGATTTTTTAAACGCATTGAAAATTGAAACCGATCGTTTCTGCAGGCGCGATGAAATGACAAAAAAATTTATGAATGAGAATGAAGATTTATGATTATTGCATGTTTGAGAGATCGCTTGAGAGATCGTTCAATTTAAGCCGCTTTAATTAAAAAGATCTCACAATCGTGTTAATCCGTTGATGGATCCATGATTTTTATCACAATCCAAGCGATCATGTAAATTGCCATCTTTCTAAATTGCCATCTTTTATATGTAGTGAACTCGAAATAATTTTGCGGAAAAGAACATTTCATATTTTTACACAAGTCGAGTTTATGATTACACAATTATAAAAAATTTATGTTACGTGCGTGCGTGCGTGCGTGCGTGTGTGTGTGTGTGTGTGTGTCTGTAATAAGTTTTATTATTTAATTAATAATTCCAACTAAAATTACTAATATAATAAATAACTAATTCCCCCCCTTCCTCCACACACATACACATATTATATTACCGCGAAAAACACAGATCGTTATGCCCAAATTCTGCTCATTGTGATGTTACATGATATTACAAAATCACAGCAATATTGCAACGTCGCTGCGATTATCATTAGTTACAGTTATTTTTTAACTAATCGCCGCGATAATTAATTAAGAATAAATCAGATCAAACAAAGATAATAACTCACTAATAAATATAATATAATATTATATTATTAAAAAAAAAAAAATTTACATAAAACAGGAACAACCCGTTTATCTATATAACAAAAATAATTTTCATGTAGGGCATTTTGGACTTACGTACAACTTTACCGATTACTATTCGAGAACATATCAACCGCGACAACGTAGGATTATCTTTCCACATGTTCGCTTGGACAAGTGCTGTATGGATTTCATAATGCACAAAAATATTCTATTTAAAATAATTTTATCTAAAAAAAAGAAACATTCATCCCCGATACGTGATAATATATCGATTGCGTTTGTCTCAACAAAAACACGGCAAATTTCATCAACATTATATAAATAAAAACATTACGCGACAAACGAGAGAAAAATTACAATCACTATACATTACAATAATTATAATATCAGAGAATCGTGAAATATATCGATGCATTAATGAATTATGACTTTTACAGTTATGTAGTCGCATATTTTGAGATTTTCGCGAAGTGGCTCATGTATAGTTTTCCTAGTATAGTAACCTTTTCTTTACGTCGGTATAAAAAAATTAAGTATAATCAAGATATTTCTTGTTTAACTTAAGCGCGGATGGGAGAGGCCAGTGCAATCACGCGACGTTTACAAAGTAATGCACAATAGATACGTATATACGTATATATACGCCAATTGTGTGTGTGTGTGTGTGTGTGTGTGTGCGCGCGCGCGCGCGCGCGCGCGCGTGCGTGTAATACATAAAAGGAAAGACGTCGAAACGTCGAAACGTTTCTCGGTCTCAAGAATTGGTTTACCTTCGGGTTCTTTGGCAATGACCGTGCTGCTCCGGTCGACACCGCCCTTCTTATCCTCTGTACAACATATACACATACATCACGTATACGATATACGAAATATACGAAATACGATATACGAAACAATTTGTTTCATTACATAATGCTTAAGATATTTATATTCAATATCGATAAAGTTATAAATCGCATAACGAGAAGCTAAGCTTATTTTCCTCGATTTATCTAATACTGACACATAAATCGACAATATCGCTTCCTTATCAAAAGAATACATTGCAGAAGAGTGAAGACAAAAAACAAATAATAAACGTTACAAAAATTTTACTATCAACTTTACAAAAGTGAATCGCTTGTTTTGCAGGTAGCAGATCACACTCAAAAGTAAATTTTTCTGATTGAGAATACGAGAAGAAAAAAAGAATTTGATAACTGATATTAATGAATTATGTTAATGGTAATATTCGATGTATAAAGTTAATGGAAATAGATTAAATCAATCAATTAATCATCACTACATAAATAGATAAGATATACAGACAGTGATAGACAATAGTAGATATGTATTAAATTTAGAAACGATATGCATGCAGAGATTAACTTCATTTTTCCACGATGTATTTACCTTTTGACAAACGAAGATATTCTTTGATAATTGCATTAATTGTATAAATTTGATCTCTTATGTAGAACATAAGAATTTGACTAGATAAATAGCCGAATTATCCATGATATTAACATTCATTTTTCATTGTGTATTCGACGTTATTAATGATAAATAATGATTACTAAGCAACACAGACAGATATAATGACATAATTATTATAGTAAATGTAAGACATCGCCATTTAACATAACATACAATAACTATTTATATATATTATATATAAGATAAATACTGGTTTATCTCTTATATGTTGCATATGTAACATAAAAAAATAAATGATTCTTATATCGTCAATTATAGCAGCACTACGGATTTTTTAAACAAAAGAGCGAAAGAACGACGCTTTCAGTAGAGAATTGCTAAGGAACGATTCCAAAGGAATTTCTACTCGAATTTACTAAACTTCCAATGATAAGCTTTTATACTTCGGTACAAAATTTCCTTGACGATGTAGATTCTCAGCGTTGACCGTTTTAAATGTCAATAAAGCGCCTGTACCGTACAAAAGTAAAGAATGTATCGTTACGCTCCCTTTTGTCTTACATTAGCAATTTTTCATAAGCAATAATGGAAATCATGATAAAGTCATGCTCTTATTACCTATCCAATTATCTGCTATTTAATAATTTGCGGGAAGTTATCGTGTGATGACAAAAAATCCCTCATGCGAGGCACCGGAGACACTCGTTACTTTGCGCCAAGTATTAATCGTATAAATTGGTAATAATCGATTTCTTTTGCGCAGTGCTGATCATATATTAAACACTTAATACATCAAGTATTAACGTATGTAGTGACGGCGTAACGAAATATAGAATACCGTTTGTGAAAATGTAATAATCGTATTCACGATTCTTTTTTTTTTTCTTCTTTTCATTTATATATGAGGAATTATGAAGATGTGCGGTGCTGTTACTATCGAACTATATATAAAAAGAACAGTCGCCAGACAGAAAAAAATACAATCGGAATACAATCGATTGATAATCGGGATAGTGATGGAGAGTGCACTTTGCAGAACGTGCATAGGTCGATAGAAACACGTATCGATCGTATCTCGAGTAGCAGGGAAGTAAAAAAAGAAATTGTGATGCCAATCGGTTTCAACGCTTCGATCGCGATATTTGGTCGACTAATTGGCAAAGAGAATTATTAGAGATATTGGTAGTTATTATATTATTAACTAAAAGTTAAAAAATTTTAACAATTGCTTTTATGGTAAAAATGTTTTCTTGTCATTGGAACATAAGATTTTTTAAATATATTATTCTCTACGTCTTTAATTATTCAAATCCTTGAATTTTTAAATTATTAAAAATTAAAAATTTTTAATCTTACAAATACGATGATGTTATAAAAATCAATTTTATCTCGGATGCCATAAACCAGATTTTATGTTTGTCCGTACATTTTTCAAATGTAATAATTCGCCAAATCTCTCACACTTAATAACTATCTTAATGTGAATCAATATTAAAAACAAACACTTAAATTTATATACATTAAATCCATTTAATCCATAATATAAAATCCATTTAATCCATAATATAAAGATTACAACATAGAATTAATGGAATCATACACTTTGCACTTATTTTTTGATAAAAATAAATTGTCAAAAAGGAAAAGTATTAAAAGAAATTTTCTATGGCTATTCGCATTAAATTATGATTCCCAACTTTTCTTCCCTTATGTCATAGCCTTCTCCATATTCGAAACTTTATAAAAAGATGTACGATGGCGAGCAAGCGTGTGATAAGCGGGAACCATGCGAGAAATCAGAATGACACATAAAATAAACAATCAAGAGAAGGAAATGAATAGAATCAATTTTTAAGTTGATTATTATGAATAGTTCAGTTGGCGAACAAAGCGAATGACAAGAGGGAGGGAGAAAAAGAGTGAGACAAAGGCGAAAAGACAAGGATAGTGAGACAAACGCCGGGGGTGAAAAAAAAGAAGATGGAAGTGCAACGGACTGGTGTTCATAAATCCATAACACTGGGCTAAGCATCGAGAATCCAGATTGTGACAACACAGAGAGCGATGTTGCGTTTTTTTGATTGTGTTGTGCGTGCGTACGTGCATGCGTGTGTGTGTGTGTGTGAGCGCGTGCGCACACATACGTTTGCATATATATGTGTGATTTCAAATTTAATATAGTAATAATCAAATATATGTAAGGGTGTGTACGTGTGATGCAAAAAGTTTGAAGAAGGTAAAGAGATCGTTTAAGGACACAATTACATTCTCAAACTGTGCATGTGGAAGAGTCACATAGAGAAAAGTACGAGGGGTGTTCAAAAAGTAAGTTTCCCTAGTCTGGCAAAAAAAGAAAACACAATTTATAGGCTAAAGTAAAGTAAAGATTTATTGTTTAACTCCTTAACTATTTTTCTACATAGTCACCTTGGACTTGAATACATTTTTCATATCTATTTTCAAGCTTTAACAATCCTTGTTTATAAAAATCCGTGTCCTGTTTTTTAAAAAATGATTTTACAAAGTTTTTGACTTCATCATTT
>JANQDE010000012.1:3455180-3467171 GCA_037157785.1 Cephalotes varians | reverse complement strand
GAGAGAGAGAGAGAGAGAGAGAGAGAGAGAGAGAGAGAGAGAGAGAGAGAGAGAGAGAGAGAGAGAGAGAGAGAGAGAGAGGTGTGCGTGTATATTAATCGTAGATTAAGTTGAAAAAAGCCGTTACTATGAATGAATCCGCTTGCTGTAGATTTACAAATTCCTAAGTTACAATCGATAGAATAATTCTTGCAGCCCGAGAAGTAAACCGAAAACAAGCATCTTTCGTTCGGATGAAAGCGTAATTGTGAATCGTGAAAAGAAACATCAGCGGGAAAGTTAATTTTCCTATGCGGTTCTAAGAAACAAGAGATAAATATGTTGGAAAAGAAAATGCAAGCGAAAGCAGCATGAGCCAGAGCGATTCGTGATGACCGACTATTGAAAAATTAACATGAACAAGAATGAATAAGAATAGAAAAGAATAGATAAACATCGAGATTAATACGAGAAAAGTATTGTATGTGATAATATCGAATGACGATACGCCGTAATCGCGCGTAGTAGATACGTATATAAGAAATTATAACCGTTTTTAAATTGTAAAAAAATCCTCTATATGCACATAAAATTAGTATTAAATTAATAATAATAATAATAAAATTGTTTTTAACTAATTGTGCTTGTGATTCACTTTGAGGCTTGATACACGCTGAAAAATATTACTATAGCTATTTGTAATATCAATCTTGGAAGGCTATTTTTTGCGAATCATCTCTGTTTCTCTGCGATTATGTTCGTTCGAGTGTTTTATGTGGCAAAATTTGAATAAAACTTTTGAATAAGATTAATGTAAAGGAAACGTTGTGATAAACGTCCTGATAAACAGACTTAGCCGTTCAAGATTAATTTGTCGCAACTATCGCTACTTGGACTATTCTATACGAATCCATTTTCTTCAATGTACTACATGTATAATCAAAGAACATACAAGAGAGATAAAGAAACGCGTTAAAATTTACAATATTACGTCTCCATCAAATTACACAATTGTCAATTATCTCTTTGTATTAGATCGTATCGCGAGAAGGCGTTGTCTAAATTATAATCGAGCCTATTCGTCTTACGTTAAAAATCGTCTGCGGTAATCGCTAAAAAAAGATGCATTGCGTTAATAACAAGAAACTCTATGATGATGGTAGTTGCAGATAGTGGTAGATTTTCATTTCGTGGCATATATATCTACAAATAAATTGATTCTATTGCACATGTGTACATTGCCAGTGAATTATTCTCGAAGAGAAGATGTAGGCAGGAAAAAATAATACGCGACGTAACAAAAGCGCGAAGTCGATGCGTGAGTGACACGAAATTAGCGAACTTTAGGCCTGACTTGTAAATGCGAAAACCAGTGTCTTAAATCTGTGTCATAAACCAGAGCAACTTCCGCTTTCTTTTTTTCTGTTTCTTGGAAAATATTCAAAATTATATTCAATTACTCTTAAATGCTTAGTTGTGGAATAAACACAGGCTGTATAATTTTCATTACAATTTATCTAATCTATAAACAATATATAATGCTCTCTTTTGAAATATATATATATATATATATATATATATATATATATAATAAAATGTTTAACTGATTAATAATAATTTAATTTCTTTTATCGTCGGCCTTGTTATACAGATCCTCGAAATTTCGACCAATTTTTATTACAAATTTAAAAAATGAGTGAGATTACCAGATGATGATATACGTCATGTTTAAGTTGTTAAATAACAAAATGTTAATTAATATGGTTTCATATGTATGTGTGATTATACGATGTTTACGATGATTAAAGCGCGATTATTCGTACTTTATTCATCGTCTTTGTTCGACTTTGTGAAAAGTATTTTGCAATACTACATATTATACTATTACGCGCGGGAGCGTTCTTCAATTTTTGTTTTGCAGTTTACAGCTAAGCGATTGTAAGCATTGGTAACATCCGGTAACCCGTACGTGTAATTGAACGGGTGCAATAGCAATGATCACATTTCCACAATTGAATGATATGATGAATATATCTCGAAGAGAATTACGTTCAATCAATGTTTATAATCCAATTATATACGGTGCATTATTCACACATCTTTCATTTGTTGTTACAATACGCGTGCGAATATCATTCGTCTACGTGTGTTATGGATTTGTGAGCATACTCGGCTACTGGGGCACAAAAAAATAACAGTGCTATCACTTCTCTCACGCAGCTGTTCAATGTATATTTGGTGCTTTGCCTTTATGTCCGTGTTTATGTCTCTGTTTTAGGGAAGACAAAACGGATACGGATACGAAGCCACCTGATTGGATACAGATGTGTATACGTGTGTTCGAATGAAAGCATGAAAAAACAGATAGCATCGATTCACTTTCGTTTTAGTTTATTTTGGTAAATACATTTCAACGCTATCAGCCGTGCATAAAATACAGGATCACGCGAATTTGTATATACAAAATGCATTCAAAATTGCATTTGCTAAATAATAGAGGTGTCGAGCAAAATTCTAAAAATAGATGTTAAAACCAGTCTTCGTACATGAATAAAAAAAGAGTTTAAAGGTAAATATCTATCAATTAATTTGTTATATCACTCCATAAACATTAATGTAATAACACGTCAATACGTTATCGCAAGAAATATGCGTTCGCGTAACGCTGAGGGAGATGGATGAGGGAAGTTTTCTCATGTATCGTGTAGAATGTAGAATGTTTTTCTTCTGTTCTTGGTCATCCGACAAATTATATGTTGCGAGGTAGGAAAGAATTCATGCAAAGATAATTTGAATTGTATTTTCTTGCTTTATGCCCAAAACACAAAATTCATTCATTCGTTAAATATTGTTACAACTGTAATCTAATAATCTAATGGACTATCATTCATTAATTTTGTTTTTTGAAGCAGCTAAGCCGAAAACTATTGTACATATATATCTACAAAATATCTAATTTCGAAATATATATTTTTAAAATATAAAATTTTGAAATTAAAAATACAATATGTTTAAATTAATCATTTATATAAATCAAAATTTATTAGTTTGTTCATTAATTAAATGTATTTACCATTCGTTATATGCCAATGTTATAAGAAATGAATGAATGTGAACTCTTGAGAATTCAATTCTATCAAAAACTCAAGGGGAAGGGAGAATTTTACTTTGTTAGAGAATATAGAAACGGGAGAAATCTCTCAAATTTCTTCAGATACGCGAAACAAAAGAATGGATAAGATCCGATCGATATTCACGCGCGATTAAACATTGAACCGAAATAAAGATGTGTCAAAGTTTTCAAGCAAAATAATGCGAATTCAATTTAACAGGCATGACATTACAACATTTACAACTGAGAAAAGTCCGAAAAACGTATTAAAGTCCGCAAATTGCATACATCTACTCGTCGAAAACGATTTAAATATTTTCTTTCTTCTGTTTTAACAAGTTATACCTAAAAAGAAATTTTGTCTAATATAAAATTCTTAAAAAAAATCTTTGTCTAAAAAGAATTACGATTTTTATTAATGAATTAAAATTATGCCGTTAAAAATTCAGAATTATTACTATGTCGCGTTATAATTTTAATTCGTGGAATTGTTGTGTACTTTGTTACAGCATAATTCGATGAATTAAAATTATGAATAATTATCGAAGCATAAGAATTAATATCGTATTTCTATATCGCAAAATAATTTTAATTTATGAAATTATCCTTATTATGTCATAATCTTCAATTCATTAATTTAAAGAATCGTAATTCTTTTTAGATAATTATTTTTTAAGAGTTTTACATTAAACAAAATTTCTTTTACGCAATTATATAAAAGCAACACGGTTTGTCATACATAACGACATTCACGTTGCAAAGCATACTTTAATAATCATTGCTTACATCTGAATTGCGTATCGCGATTTGTATTCGCAAAGTGAGAGAAGATAGCTTTGGGATGCATTGTCGTCGCGTGTTTTGCGTATGCGCGTGTGTGGTAACATTGTTTGTTAGAAACAGTGTGTGTCAGAACAGGGAGGATATCTTCGTACACGATAAAGAAATTGCTAAAGAAAGAAAGAGAGACTACCAGAGTTAGTCAGGAACTTGAAAGACAGCTCACACGAGAAGACAGGTTCGAAGATGATAATGTAGAAACGAGGTAAACTCGATACTTATGTATATTAGATCGACATGTATGAGGGCATGTAGTATACGTTTAACGTATGTGTACTTGGCGCTAATGCTTACTACTAGATGTGATTATTTAGAATCAGACGTAAATACTGACAAGTGTCAATTGTATCGTATCAGTATGATACTTTTTTTAAGATCTAAGGAAAAGCAATCCAGTAATGTAATCGCAACATAATTGATAAAGAACTGTTTTTTATGAAACTATATTGACATACTTTAATTAAAATATAATTTAAATAAGGATTTCTGTGCGTAAGTGTGTAAAAAAATTTTTTAAGTATCCTAAATCCAATTTCTTATATATCGACTGTCTTGCTTTTCGCTTGTGTATATGAATATTTTCGATGAATTTTGAAGAACGTACACGTGCGAGCGCGGACGGACGAAAGGCAAATAAAAGAAGAAAAAGACAAGTGTATAGTGTCAAAAGTATCTACAAAGGTAAAGAGAAAGATCAAGATAAGGTCGATTTTTCAACGAACTGGGAGAGAGAGGATTTAATATAAACTTTGGATTCTGCGACTGAAAGTACACCTTAAGGTATATAATAAAAGAATTAGCACACAGACTCGATATTAAGTTAATAAAATTAAATTATTGAATTATTATATTTCAAAAAAACATCGAACGTAAATCCGACGCAAAAATTATAAAATTATAAAATAACCAAATCTTTTTGCTTTCGTGTTTGCTTTCGTAATCAAGTATGATATCAAGTATCTACAAGTATTTGCAATTCCTTCTCGTAATTTAATTGTATCAATTTTTGTTTTAAATAAAAATAAGTTTAATCTGGAATCACGACGTTCCCACCCTGACGAACCTTTGCGGTATAGCCATGAGTATCGATAATCGGAGCACAGGTATACGAATGGTGATAGGGCCAGAGGATAAGCAGCGAGTGGATATTTAACTACTCGAGTTATCGTCCAACGATCGACTTGCACGTGAGAACGAGAGGGGTATCTCTAATGATCGATATGCGTGCGCGTGTTTATGCGCAATAAGAATGTTTCTCTCCATGTAAATTAATTTCCAGCAGTAACTACAATAACGTAGATACAATAAACGTAACATTACTTCAAATCAAAAACATAAAAAAAATGATCGATTCAATTTGGTCGAATGTCTCTTCTATAATATCCCAGACGTCTGATACAACATGATCTCTTACGTTTCATACACAGATGTCTTCAACTCGAATCAGTTTTGGATAATCATACGCAACTTTGACAATTATATTATTAATATTAACCGATAAAATTAAATGCAATTAAATTTTGTTTTTAATTAAATTTCACAAGACTGTATAMTATACTATACTCTCTAAATCGAAATCAGTATATTATTCACTGATTTGCAATGCCATACTTATAACTGTGATCATTAGTGAATATTCACTGTCTTTTAGCGATTTTGATCTAAAGAGGAGTACTTTCATTCAGATCAGAATCAGTGTATTATCACTGAAAGATAGTGCGTGTTCACTGATTGATATAGTTATAAGTTTCGCACTGAAATCAGTGAAATTTTACTGATTTAAATTTAGAGAGTATGTACTTCTAGTACCTCTGCACAAGAAATACATTCGAATGTAGATAATGTAATAATGAAATGTAAAATTTTGACGAAATCCAGCTGATTTGCGGTGCTATACTTATAACTGTGATTATTAGTGAGTATTCACTGTTTCTCAGCGATTTTGATTAAGAGGGGAGTATTTTCACTAATCAGAATCAGTGTATTATCACTGAAAGACAGTGCATATTTCACTGATTGATATAGTTATAAGTATAGCACTGAAATCAGTAAAATTTCACTGATTTCGATTTAGAAAGTATATCATCGAATTTAAGAGTAATATTTTGATTACGTAATACATTATACGGATAAGTCGCGGACATCAAACTGCAATTTCTCCCCACCTGTACTCAAGTTTCTCATTGAATCTCCATAACACGCGATTAAGAGATATACGCTGCGAATCGCTGCCAGGAACTAAGAACTTGTGTATTAGGCCATTGTTATCGGGACTATTACCGCGATTATTCTGCTCACGATGACAATACTGTCGCGACGGTGATGGAATCGCTATCGTAATTCAATTCAAGCTTTCAAGCACAACAGCGACGTGCTTTATTAACAGCTAGACGCGACCTTAAATAAGTGCTCGTTATAGCAACTGAAATTGCGTGAGTGATTTCTCACCAAAATGTCGTTGACGATATCACATGAGAAACTATTCGCGTGTAAAAGTCGATAAATAATGTGAAAAGATTTCGGATATTTATACGATACGAATATTAGTGATTTATTTATTCTATTTATACCTTGTGTTTGTAATCGCGAGTCTAAGATCGATTCCTGTTTTCGCATTGATAACCAACAATTGATTCATTTTAATGATTACTTAAAAAAACTCGGCGCATTTTGTAATTACATGTTTTGAAAGGATAAAGGAAAAGAGAGAAAGAGCGACACGCATAAAAAGGATGGGGATTTCCTACCTTTAACATCATCGTCTTCAATCGTTGTGCTGCTGTCGGTGGATTCCTTCACTTGAGAACCATCGCCCTTCTTCGTGATGATGCTTCGACCTGGAGTGCGCAGAGCGTTTCAGTAAATTGACATTGGGAAAGTGAAAACGAAAGAAAAATGTCGATGTGTGTGTGTGTGTGTGTGTGTGTGTGTGTGTGTGTGTGTGTGTGTGTGTGTGTGTGTGTAATGGAACAAAAGTAATATCAAAGATTATAAAAGATAGGAACGAGAAAAAAAGATAAGCAAAATAGAGAAAAAGAGAAAACACGTTGTAAAACGAAATGATTTTGGAACTAGAATGAACGAGGAGAATGTGATAGCTGAATTAGATGGATCCACTTGGATTAGATAGATCTTCAAGTGTTTATTTAGATCCGTTGCTCGATACGTACTTCGAGACGGTCTTGAAAGCGTTTTTTTTCGATTTTAAATGTGCTCCACGATATATTATAACTATTTACATCAAACGCTCGAGTTTGAAAGGAACATTGTCGAGATCACTTCTTAATGCGACGGTTGAAAATAGCAAGTTCGTTTCAGATGCCGAATGTTAATTTAGTTTGTTCACTTTCCTGAGAGGAAAAAAAGGAGACAAAATGAATGAATATCATCTCTTTTCATAAATGCTGATTACGAAAAATGCAATCAACTGCTGTTATAATTTGTGTTGCTCACTTGTGCGCATTAAAATAGAATGTTAATTAAATCCGTTGTTTATCCGAAACATCGCAGTAATAAGTAATCATGATTTTTGCATCATTTTAAATTTCTATATAATAGATCACACAAGAAATTTTCGTTCCAATGTGATTGGCAATCTCTTTTCTGTATCTTTCGCAATTCCATATCTTTTTTTTACTCGTTTTTTACTCGTTATAATCTTTGAGTTTACAGAAAGGAATATACATTTTTTGTCACGTAAAGAAAAAACTCGCATCGCGTGCATATACTTATGCACGCCGCACGCAGACACACCTGTATAAAAAAAAAGAAAATGTGAAGAAAATTTTATTGTTTGAGTGTTATATTGTTTCCTTATTAGATATTTTATGTTCCTTCCAAATTACAACCTTAATAAGTGCGATTATAATTTTGTATTCAATTAATTTAGTTTGATTAATTTAGGCTAATTAGCTTCATTTTCAATTGTAATATTTGTCTTTAATATTATCATATAAATGAATAATTATTAATTATTCGTGTTTTTTAACATAGAATTAAAATAGGTGTGTCCATATTTTGCAAATATGTATTATAGAGATTTTTAAATAAAACCAATATAATTTGAATAGAACACATTTATAAACGACATAAAAACGGTGATTGAATAGTTAAGATCGCTGAGGAAAATATATAAACGGATTGTGCACCGGACTGGATATGACAGAAATAATCATTCCAAAGGAAGACGAAACAAGTCATGGACGAGAGACACAGACGAAAAAAGAATCAACAAAAAAATCAAACAGAGTTCATGCTGTGACAAACTTCATTCGTGTGACTTGTATCGATGCGAATTAATTTAATCTTCCTAATATATTGCAACAAGTACCTTAAACCAATCAATATATTGCATAACATATAATCCTCACCTTCGTTTATCTAATAGAATATCACCTTCAAAATTCTAAAGATATACATAAACTATATTTGAAAGCGGTCCTTAGTAAATAGATATCTTACGTCAAGACAGCAAATGTATCCTTAAATCTTTCGGAAATTTTCCAAGGATTAGATGAGCGAAGGTGTAAAGAAAAGACGGAGTGTAAACGCATGCCATGCAATTCGATACAGCGAAACAAGTATTTAACTATCGACTTCTACCATGTCACGTTGTTAGGAAGATATACGCTCAAGACATGAAGAACGGATTGTGATATTGGCTATAGAGCGTCATTCAATTTGTGATAGAAATTATATTTTAATATGCATATTAAAAGAAATTAAAAAGAAAAAAATAAATAAAATGCGTCACGAAAATGTAGAGTTAAAAGTAACTTCGGTCTCGTTTTCCAAGGAAAAGTTGACGAGTTTCGCGAGAAAATATATACTGAACATTACTTCTTTTTAATAGGAAACTTAATGGAAAATAAAGACTAGCTTAGAAAATTCTCTTCTTATTACTGAAGAACTTTTATAGACATTCATTTCAGAATATAAAACGCTCCTGTTTAATAAATTAATGCTTTCAACTTTTTCTTAGTATTCCATATATACACGGAAAGAACGGTTTTGCTGAAGTATCCAAAAGTTTAGCTAAATATAGATCTGAAAATAATTTTGTTTGGAAGTCATCAGAATAATTATGTAGGACGTTCGAACTGGTTACTGGAAGGTTGTTAAAACTTTTTGCAGTTTTGTTATCAATGTTCGAGCGTTCTACATAATTATTTTAATGATTTAACAGAATTATTTTCAGATTTGTATTTAGCTAGATTTTTAGACACTTTAACAAAACATTTTTTCCGTATATAAAAGAATGTAATTTAAAAATTAAACGAGCACAGTTCTCAGGATACATCAAACATAATCAATGTGTTCATTTGACGAACGGATGAGTTGATAAGAAAGACGATATGGAAGAAAGCACTCGAGAGAACCGTTAAAAATATGAAAATGAAATTATTCCTCAGAATACTGATCGAAAATTCACGCAGTAGGAATAGTCTGACCGATAACAAATCTCTTATCTTTTGCACATTTTTTTATTTCATAAAAGTCGATGATTGCTTGTGGATTGATTCTCTGAAATCGAAATGAGGATATTTCACATTTCTTTGATTCAGAATCTTCTGAAAATAAAATTTTTTTTCAAATCTATCGCGCAAAAAATATACATCCACATCTTATTTTATTATACTTCTAATATCTATCTTCGATATCTAAATAAATTAGTTCAAATGTAACGGCTCTAATTCGGGAGAAATAATGTTTCTTTAAAATAATTGCTGAAATGAGAATAATGTTGTTCCACAAGAAAAAGATAGAGTATTTAGTGAATACTCGAACTACATATGTATTGTGACGCGTTACAATGTGCAAACGCATTTGTGTGAGGTATAAACGCATAAAAAGCATAAGCAAAAAGAGAGAGAGATAGAGAACGATATATGCATGGTTAATGCGCGAATCGAAAAAGCGAAAGCAAGCCAAGAGAGGGACGATGATTCGTATGAAGATCCGACGTTTTCGGATTATCGAGTCTAGCATAAAAGACCTCATTCTTATGTCAGATAAAAGAACATTGAAATATTTAACCGCGATTTGGCTATCTTAAATAACACATTGTACCTTCAATTGTGGATTATTCTCGCCAATTATCAAATCATGTTTCGTAAATGAATTTTGTTACTGTAGGAACATGGTGAATGAAATAACATTTCATAATATTTTAATTTAAAAAAATTGAGCATTATTACAAAATAAGTGTGTGTGATAGATTTTTTTAAACAATGTGATAGATTTTTTAAACAATTATAATATATAAAACATTTTATCTAAATTTTGAAAACAAATATTTTTTTCTACTTTTATACATTAAAAAAATAAATTTTAGAGATAAATTGTAAATATAATTGTTTTATCGAGGTTTTTTCGTTAGAACAAAATTCCATTTTAGCTGTAAGTCTTCGTGAATCGATCGTCCCTCACGATTTAATATTATCCATTGTATCGTGTGTAATCGTGTATATCCAAGGTATATACGTATATGCGTGATATATCGTTCATCATTCGAATCCTACTTTATTATCGAATCAAGTAGGAGCGCCGAAAAAATCGTCGAAAAAAATAAAGCGTATCTATATCGCACCTCCGACCCATTTCGCGCACTACGGTCTACCTTCGTCAAAAAATCAGTCATAGATAGTAGATAAAGGTAGAAATAGATAAAGATATGTAACAAAAGAGAGATATTTATTCGTCACTGTTGGTTGCTCGCATTCTCTCAAAGGAGAGCATTGGCAGACAGGATCCTAGTTCGGGAATTCATGGATTCATGGATTCTCTGGAAACCCTCAAGGCCCTATACGCAGTTTGGGATTCATAAACCCATACGTAATTTGCGTGGTTCTATCATCCGCAGTAGAAATATATACGCGGCTAGAAATAAATAAATTTACACGCTCAAAATTCATAACCGCGAGAAATGCAATTTAACTCTTGATTTAAACGTTTGCTCCAGAAAACACTGTATACATTGAATTAGTATGAAACTCGCATTGTAATAACTCGTATTATAATTTCATCAATAAATTACATTAAGCTTGTCACGTATGTAATTTCTTTTCGGTTAAAATATATATTGCGATATATACATGCGAATAAATAGAAAACAATGATAATATCGAATTCTAAGCACGATATTTACGATATACGTCGCAATAATAAATAGATGAGATTTGCAAAGTAAAGTATGCAAGTGTGTGTCTTTGTGAAAAAGTCCTTATGTATACAGGATATAACATTTCGTGTCATGAAGATAAGATGTATTCTTTCGTCAAGGAGACAATATTTCCTTTAATATGTATTTGAAAAAAAATTAATACACGTGACTGTTGAGAGAACACGAGCGATGAGAATCATAGGATAGTGAGTATGTAATCAGAGGATAATGAATGAGTCTGCGAATCCTTCGACGATCGATCGATCGATAATCCTTTGCAAAGGAACCATAATCTATTGTGTATATCGTGAGATCTAAAACGCAATTTGCGATCCATCATGAAACTTTGCGCGGAAATTCCTGTGATAATTTACGAGTACAACATAATTTTTAATAATTATCAATACTATCACAGAAAGGGAATGAAAACGCGAGTCATCGTAAATTATCAAAATCAAACCAAGCTACATTGACGAACGATCCGCTTGTAAGGATATGACGACTGACGACATACTCAAGATTTCCAATGTGGCGAGTTTTGCGGATCACAACTTGAGATGCTATATCTAAATTTAAGAACAAATTAATCATTTTATTTAGCGTTAAATCAATCATAATCAATATTATTCCATTCTCCGAAAAATGTTAATATTAACTATAAAAGTTAAAAAGAAAATACTTTCACAAACAAAATTTGTTTGTTGATTGTTTTCAAAATCAATTTTGTCAGAAGATTTACCTTAATGCGATAACAAATCAACAAAATAATGCAAACAATCGATAAAGCTTACACAAGAGAAATAAATATCAATTTCATCGAAACAATATCAACAAGTGTCTTTAGTGTGACAATTCAAACTTTCACACGCGCGCGCACGCGCTTGCGCTCACACACACA
>JANQDE010000012.1:3427658-3455085 GCA_037157785.1 Cephalotes varians | reverse complement strand
ACACACACACACACACACACACACACACACACACAGAGTGAAGAATCACGTGAAAATGATCTGTAACGATTAGTTCTGAGAAGAATGTTGTCCATATGTTCCATTACATATATTTGTTTTAGTTCACAGATAACACAACGGCCATGAGATTTAAATGAAATTTAAATATATACATTCGATGGTAATTGATATTCTTTTTTAATTTTTCACTTGGTTTCCAGGGTACCAAAATCGAAAGTTAAAAACCTACTTTTCATGTCAACTTTTCGCCCATTCAAATTTATTAACGCGTGATGCGAAATGTAATACCGTTTCTTTAAACAGACTTTCGAGAATTATTAATCTTTTAAGATCGGTTCTTCTACCGTACTTGTAAGTTGTTTCGATCGAGATATGGCGCGAAAAGCAATTCGACTAAACAAGATCAATGTTCTCGATTTATATTTCGTCCGGAGTTTGTCGCGGAGCTCTTAAAACCGATTTCCATAATAACATTCTGTGCCAGAAACTCAAGGATAATAGTCTTTCTCCCTCTCCCAAAAGCAAAAGGTAAATCCGAAGTAGGGAATGAAGTTGCGTGCCGAGAGGAGAGCGCGGAAAAGTTGGAAGAGCTTACAGTTCGAGAGTCGGTTCAAGGCGGTGAAATAAATTTAATTAAAGTCAAAGTTCAAGCTTTGGCAACTTTTACGAAAGAGAAAGAGACAGAAAAAAAGGACAGAGAAGGACATAGGAAGAAAGCTCGAGACGCGAGAAGACGAAAAATTAATTGTTTCGCAGTCATTCGATTAAAGATTCGCGCCGCGAATAGAACGAGAATGAGTGTGTGAAAGAAAACAGCCGTTCGTATGTTCGTAAACAAAAATCATTTCGTTCGAAAACAATTTTCCATCATGATATATAAAACTAAGGATTGAGAAATATCTAATGAAAGCGTACACAAAAAGAATTCTTTAAATGTAAAAATGACACAAAATATCAAAATATAAGAATATAGAAAAAATTGATAAAGATAAACTCACGTATACTTATTTTTTTTATATAATATTGGAAATAATTTGTATAAAAGTTTGAACAACTGCAAATGTTGTCTATTATTGTGAAATAGTATTATATATAGATAATGAATCTTATAAAATGTTCAAGGTCAACCGAGATATTTTGTACATAAAAAAATTCCACGTTTATTCATAATCATCATAGCGTTGTACAAACTTCGCAGCCTTTATTCTCAATTATAGAAGATAAAGAAGTGAAAGATAAAAAAAAAATCCAGCACATCTTGTACCAAATGTTTGAATATACACGGTGTATCCCAAAAGGTTCTGAACTTTCATTAAAACTCACTCTCTAGGGGATAATTATAAATTCTTGTTTATAATCATTCGAAATACATCTCTTCCAAAGAAATACAACGAACGTAGCTTTAGAAAACTCTGTTGAAAGTCTATGAGATGGTTGAAATGGTCTCGGTCGAAGCCTTCTGGATGGCCAAAATAGTATCGAACTACTTTCCCTTTAGTTTCATTTTTAGTTTCGGGAAGAAAAACAGTTACGGTGCCAAATCTGATAAATATAAGGAATGATTAAGGAACGATTTAGAAACGAAAAATTTACGCACGGAATTTGATATTTGATCTTTGCTCTATCGCGATTTCTCGACGTTACAAAGGTAATGTCGATTTTATACTTGTAATAAAATAACGATTAGAGGACCCTGATTTAACTTACAGAATTTGTGAACGAAACTTCAACGAAGATAATGCAATCTTATTTATATAGATAACGCTATTAATAGCAATTAATAGTCCGTACGAAGAAAATTCGGAAACTTTTGGGATAGACCGTGTAGATACCAATCATATCACGTTTTCGTTTTTCCGAAATGGATAAGTTAATTCTTTATTATAAAAAATAAAAATTTTATTTTTCAGATAAAGAATATCGCAGAATTTTTCAATATCATTCTCATAAATTCTCGATTCAAAATATTCTTCGATTTGTATATTTGTTAAAGCAATCCGCGACAAATTATGTAAAATACTCGACATTTTATAAATGTGAACATATTCTTAATATCATTCTTATGTGAAATATCATTACAAAAGAACTTTACAAAAAGAAAACATACACATGTATATATACATATTCTAACATTGTATTAGGAGATAAAACGCACGTGTATTGTACAGATACACGTGTATCATCGAATCTACTAATGCAAGATGCTTAGCTACTTGACAATCTAAAAGGGAGGAGAGCGAGAGGCGAGGAACAAGGGGCGAGAGCTGAGACATACTCTAGAGATGTTCTTCAGTTATTTATTTGTTTGTTTGTTTGTTTTGTGTGTGTGTGTGTGTGTGTGTGTGTGTGTGTGTGTGTGTGTGCGTGCGCGCGCGTGTGTGTGCGTGCGCGCGCGCGCGCATTTGCGTGTGGATGCATATGCCATATGTAACGTGACATATTATTTATCCAACATCTATTATGGATGTGGAACGAATCCGCGTGTATTTACACTAGTCGAGCAACAGCGAGATGTGTACACACACACACACGCACACACGCACGCGCGCGCGCACACACACACACACATACACACACACACACAAATATGCATATATGTAACATATGCAATGCCTATCATGACCCATATTCGCACTCGTTTCTCAAAATTGTAATTCCATTTTTATGAAAGAACCAATATTGTAGAAATCACAGCTAAAATTATTGCTCATTTTAATCTCCTTCTTCTTTTTAATTTGTAATTTGTAATTTCTAAATATGTTACAACCTTTGTAATAATCTGCTAATTTTTTACGTGTTATATATACTTTGTAAAAATAAAAAAATATAAATATTGTTTGTAAATAATTTTTCATAAAATTATAAAATATACAACATTCTATTAATATATTCAGTCGTGTGTATTCGTACTTATTAATCTTATTTATTATTATATTCCTATTATTAACAATGTAATTTATTATCAATCTTTAAAAAATAGAACAATATATGTAATATTCCAATTTTCTTGCAAAATCAATTATAGATACGTATCTAGTAACTAATTTTGCATCCAAACATCTATCACATTTCGAATGCTTAGAACAAATAAGGATCGAAAAGTGCAATTTGCTTTAAATTTAGGGTAGTGCCAAATCTGACGACCAAGAATTTCCAAACCGAAATAAAATACGACTAAATATTTTCAAAAAACGATGATATATTAAACATGAAAATATATTAAGGGATCGATTCTGTAACTCTTGACGACAGCCATTATTGCGCAGATATTATGTAGGATAAAAAAGCTGCGCAGTGACATGAACGACTGTTATTAAGAGTTATGGAATCTAAGCCCCTAAGTATAATAATTAATATATAATTATAATTCTTTATAATTTTAATTTATGAGAAAAGTTAAGCAACTTCTATCAATTTCTATAATTTTAATTGTAACCGAATATTCTTTTAGATTTCATATACGCGATATATTAATTAATAGAACATACAATTCTCAATTTTATTCATCTAACTTTTAGATATAAAGTTAAGAAAACATTCTTCACATATGTTCTCTTATCTCTTTCTTTCTCTCTCTCTCTCTCTCTTTAAAAAATGAGAAAAAAATAAAAATATTATAAAATAAAAAAGTGAAAAGTTTGGAAACTATTGACCCAAACATATGGAGATAATTAACAAAACATTATAATCATTCATTCAGAAAAATCTCGCTAGTGGACCGAAACAGTTATTTTTCATGTCGATCGTTGAAGATTTTCGTCTTTTACAGATCTTTTCAATTTCGCTAAACATTCGCATACGCGATATATATTTAATTCTTAAAAATCAGATTTTAACATACAATTACGCGTTTTCTTTGCACAATAATAAAATAATTTATAATAATACAGTTATTATCGTGTTGTTTTGTCAACTGTTGCAAATTCGAGTTAGTTTATCTCTTTGTCCCAACTTTCTAATTAAAATTTCTTTGTTAATCATCAAATCATATAATCAATTCCAACGCACATTAAAAAAATTACCGAAATAACAAAAAATTTATGATAATCGATATAGTCTATTTTGAAACGAATGAATCGGATTGACTTAATGGATCATTCTGCGCTTTCACTTTCAGCTTTGTAAGTTCAATGTGGCTAGAGATCTCGTGATATCCAGTATAATCTGATTATTTACGTCATGACAAGTAATTTGTGAAATTCGACTTTTGAATATTGATCATTATTATGACGATATGACCGTCCGATTGTTTCTGTGTTCCGTTTAATGAAATTCTTACATACATTCTTTTTCGAGAATCGATAAAAGTCAGTAAAACATCGAGATAAAACAATATAAAATATTAAAATATTGTCCACTTTCTCCCATTATTGTCCATTCGAATACGCATCATAAAATGTGCGTACAGATTTTGGATTTTTTATTAATCTTATCGACGAGCAATATCGCATTGCTCATGTTAAATTAAAATATCTCGCGGCTACATTTTACATTTGAGACTAATAATAAGTAACAAATTTAAAATTTTTTACAAAATTTATGAAATTCTAAAATGTGTGTGTGTGTGTGTGTCCCTAATTTTTTTTTAATCATTAGTTTAACAAATGTAATAATTATAAAATCCATTTTCGTTGAAAATAAGAGACACACTTAGATTATACAATCATTTATTAATAACTTCATTCCCTATATATTACTCTTACAAGCTTGGACAACAAACATTTTTTCATAACAAATAAGAAATTTTCAATAAAAAAGTTTCGTGTAAACGGTAATTTATTAACGAACACAGTTGCACAGCTGATCTAATTAATTTGAGTTTTACTAAACTTTCAAAGCTCCCCGAATGTTAATAATTCTTCCGATGTGACATTCGCGATATATCAAACGATCGATTACGATGGAGATTCGAAGGAATGTCCCGAGAGAAGAAATACAACATGATCCAATGATTTGCCTAGCTTGTATCAAATTATTTTTCGATGGAGTGACAACGATAGCAATTCGATGAAAGAGAAAAACTGCTTGAGTCCACTGCGATGACAATTTGCGTTACCCAGAATTTTTGTTTCGCAAAAAACGTATATATGTGTGAATTTTCAATATACTTTACGATCGCAAAAATGTATTCTTCTTAATCCTTTCATTATGTGTTTGTGTGTGTGTAAAAAGTTTAAATGCAAAAAAATAGTTTCATAAACGATATATTCTTTTTATTACAAGAAATAAATTTGCGACATCGTTATTTCGCGTTACATACATACAATAAAAGTTGTTAATATACAATTACAATTTTCATTTCGTTTCGTTTGTTAGTATCTTTAAGAAAATATAATACGTAATTATAACACGATATTATATAATGAAAGGATTAAAATTCAAGATAATTGCTTGCCTCTATAACGCGACTCAAACTATATGCGTGATACAAGTCATGTTATATCACGTAACAATAGATATATATCTAACGTAAACAACTAAATGTAAGTCCTTGCATTCTGGGTAACGTGCTATGGTCCTTGCAGGATATGAAGTGCGAGTCATGTGCATCGACTATATAAAGTATATACGAAATAGATAGGGATGAACATCATATCATGATAACCAATATGTCGAATGAGCGAGGAAAATACGATTATTTGTCTGATAAGTGCTTAATTAACCGCAAAAACAATGTGGACAATAATTTTCGAATAATCAATACGGTCGATTATCCATTATCATTTTGGCATTAATATAACTTTTTAATTTTGTGCTCAACCTCGCTCTTTCGATCATTTAATGCAAGGAATTGTTAAAGAAAGGACTCTAATTTATCTCTGTGCACGAGCAAAGATATACACAGATGCTTCATTCTGCAGTCGTGTCTAGTAGAAAGAAAACATCAATGCAATAGAATTTAATATAAAGAGATATTGTATTATATTCCTTTGTATTAATCCTTGTAACTATCAGCATAAAATTGACAGTTTGTCATTGTGATATAATGGTATAATAAGATAACACATTTAGTAACTGCACAATTGCATTATAAAGCATCTTTCGAAAAGAGCGAAAAGACAGATGAATAGATCCTCTATGTAATGAAAGTGCAAGACGAATAAACGACAGGAGGAAGAGAGGGAGATAGTTTTGTTGAGTTGGAGTGTTGAAGGGATATATTCGTATACAGAGAAACATGGAGACATAAAGTTTAACGGAAGATGTCAAAGTACTGTCTGTCGTGGTCCGTGTAGAGCGCTGAAGAGGGCCGGAGGTACTTACCCTGTGCATCATACTTACTGGAAAAGTTCCGCGTCGCCAGCATAGTCGTCAATATAGCGCCCTGCAAGCAGAAAAGAAAGATAATTATTATCAATTTTTGCGGTTAGGCAATATCAATGATGACACGCATAATGTAAAAAAAAACGATAATTCTTAACAGCAATACAAAATCGTTTTCTTTTATCAAAATAAAATAAAATAAAAAAATAGCATTAATAAAAAGATGTAAAAAATAAACTATAATAAAGTGTGTGTGTGTGTGTGTGTGTGTGTAAATTATTAGGTTGATTGATCTACTAAAACTCGCTGCGAGAAAATCAACAAGAGTCGGTGTGTACAATTATGATAAACACCAAGGAAAAACTTAAACTGCCGTATATGATGCAACGGATTTTAATTACGGGAAATAATTTCCACACATACGCGACTGACAGGCAACCTTAAAGAGTGAGGTCGGATGATTATGCGGAGTTTCGGGTTAAAGTTTACTATCGTAAACTCTCGTCTTTCATCAAGCTCGGTGACATTCGCAAGTTGGGAACATTGTCGCACAGAGTGACAACATTTCATGTATTCATGTATAGCAAAGTTCCATAGCACAGTTCGAGATGCGCCGCCGAACTTTATGTAATAAGATCGTCCGTCGAACGAGATTCGCAAATGTGCTTGGGCGGATATTCCACTGTTCTTTTCTCATCTTTAAAACGAAATGATATTTTGTCTCGCCCGCCTGCGATCAAATCACGACCGAGCAATATTGCTCATTTCCGTTTTACGACATTCCGAGTTACGCGACCAGTTAAATAATAAAGCTTTATAAAGCCAGAAATTTATCGATACTCTTTTAAGAACAAGAGTCAAACTCAATTAAATGCTATCAGAGTAATCATCAAATTCTAAAATAATGTTAAAATTACATTAATCTATGACAACCGTTTTACTTTTTGATAGAAGAAATTTTGTGTGAAAACTCTTAAAAAATAATTATTTAAAAAGAATTATAATTCTTATTAATAAATTACAATAATTATGTTCGAGACATAATTTTAGAAATACAAAATTATTTATTATTATGTCGCGACTTAATTTTAATTCATGCAATTGTTATCATGTTACAACGTAATAATAACAATTCGATGAATTGAAATTATATCGAAATACAAGAATAATTTCATATTTCTCTATGTCGCAAAATAATTTTAATTCATGAAATTATTATTATATCACGATATAATCTTAATTTATTAGTATGAATCATAATTCTTTTTTAGACAATTATTTTTTAAGAGTTTTACATTAAACAACATTTTTTTACGCTATTATTATATAAAAAATAAAAAACTTGCCATATTAATTCTAAAATTTATTTTTTTTAATTAATATCTCTAGTAACTATTCCTTCATATAATTTAGGAGAAAATTCTCGTGCTCTCTTATTCAGAGTAATTATTTAGAGACATCACACGAATCATTTGATTCAATATTTCACAGTTATAAAAATGTACTTTTATGTTTCATTTGATCTTACTATCTTCTCTTTGGGAATTTTAATAAGACTGACTTAACCATACTAAACGCTAGACAAACATAGCATCTACGAATTATTATGCGTATGAGTAGTTATACATACTTTTGAACGTAAGTAATTCAATTATAATATTTCTTTATTTAAGCGATTTAAGCAACTTGCTGACAAAAATGATTATATGAATAATCGAATAATTAAAAAGAATAATCCTTTTAAAGAAAAGTTAAGGTTTTTTGAATTTTTTTACTTCTTGTCACCAAATCATTCCACATTAATAAAACAAATGTTCCGTTTTTTTCATACAATCTAAAATACAATCTAAAAGCGGATGCTGTTTTCACATAAAAGCTGAAATATCTTTTCCCTCTCATCGTTTGATCTATATCAATCTAATCTATATCTATAGTGTTGCTTTTGGAAATGTATAAAATAACAAAGAACGCTAATTCTGTATATATAACGAATATTATGAAACACAATATAAATATATTGTGAAATGTATTATCGATATTCGTTGTATCTTTACCATACCCAACGCTAAGATGAACGACGCCGCGTTGCTAGACGTCAATCTGACGGTGATGAAAATTTCATTACCTCGAGTATGGCCGTCTCCTGTTGTCTGCACAACATGAATTTATTCTTCAGTGCTCGCATATCTCTGTACGAGAACGAACGAACGAACGAACGAACGAACGAACGAACGAACGAACGAACGAACGAACGAACGAACGAACGAACGAACGAACGAACGAACGAACGAACGAACGAACGGAGGATGTTATTAAACTTCCTCACTCGGCATTTGCACTTTTATGAGTCGGGGTTTAATTAGCGTTCGGGCTGATTGCTTCGACGTCGCTGTCATTTCTACGTGCTTGGCTAATTATCTGCCTCTACACACATTTGCTACTATGGTGATTTTGATAAAATTGGAACTTGAAGAAACACGATAGAAGAGCAAGGTCTCATAAGTATCTCTAAAATTCATTAATTTTCTAATAATGAAACAAATTGATAATTATGAAACAATATGTCTTTTATGACATAACAGAAATGCATTATCAATTTCTCCAAGTCATGTAAATTATAATATAAATTACAAAATATTCTAAGTATTCTCTCTCTCTCTCTCTTTCTCTGTTGCAAGCATATAAATATAAACTTATCTATATTGTTATTGCATAACATTGAAAATTAAATCATTATTGTACGCTAAAATTGAGAAAAGACAGTATTTTTATCACATTACGTAAAAAAAGAGATAATTCTGTCATATGACTGTACATTGATTTCACCGATTGACACTGAAACATTTTTTTTACTAATTAATAAGTGTATTTAATTTCAAAAATTATATTTTGCTCTTACTCGAGATATGATAGATATGAATAAATAATTATAAATGAAAATTAAAAAGAAACAATGTTATTAGTGATATTACTGGAATTACAATTTTCAAACACTTTCGAAATTTATCTGTCGCTCGTTCATTTCATTATGGAGAGGCGTGCTTGATAATTGGCTTGCTGTGATATTTGATTCTCACAGGAACAATGTCGCGCAAAAAATACATTGGCAACCGAATAAATGTTAATTATTTTACTACACTACGTCACGCATATAGACTTCGATTTTGCGCACTTGCGCAATCGTTGACTTATTAAGATAACGCTATCGAGCCCATTCGTGAGAGAAGCAAGTTTTAATGTCAGTAATTCGCGCCGGTTTCATAACGCATTGTTCAACGCGCGAAAATTATCCACTTAATCATTATAGTGTCATTTTTCAGCGACGTAAAGTCCAGTTAGTGTACGAAGTTACAGCCTAATTTCTACAAATGTAACATCATATAGATAGTATATATTTATCGTTCTTATATCAAAGATAATATTCAATCCATAAAGAGATTTTGAAAAATTATTTAATCAAAATATTTACAAAGTGATATCATAACGAAATTTTTTTTCTAATACTAATATGTAGATATCTTTCTGTAAGAGCTTTTTTCTTTTGTTTATATATACAAAAAGAAATATTTTATTCCTGATATTAAAAAGTTATTAAATTGTATCGCGTAATTGTTATCATATTAACCACAGTAACAATAATATACGTACAAATATGATTCGAACATATTTATCATTCACGTACATAACATTATGCACGTGAATGATAAGACTTGCGTACGTGTTTTAATTGCTATTGTTGGACATTGTTATAGTTGTTCATGCTGTTCGTCGCTCATATCATATAATGAAATGTTTTCTTTGCGCTTTATTCGGGCATTGAACGACTACTACAGAGTGTCTTCGTGATTATGTCGTCCAATTGAGACTATAAGCATGAAGAAATAGATCGAAATTGCGTATCCAATTCTGCTCGTAACTTACAAGGACACAATCCTTACAGACCGATTTCAATTAAATAAATGTTGCTATAGTTAACCAAGTATAATTTTATATTAAAAAATATCATAAATATAAGAATCTTTGTAATCCCTATTTAAATAAAAATATATGGATTAATATATATTTTTACGAGCATTAAAATTAAAAACGTAACTGTGTAATATTATTAGAATAAAAAATTTATATATAAAAATTTATAATATATAATATATAATAATTTTCCTTCAAAGTATCTAACGTTCAGCGTACAAATACAATATAAGAAAATTCGAACGACAAAAACTTTATTTAATATAATATAATAAGATTTTTATACAATAAGAATTTTTAATATAATAAAAATTTAAAGAAATTAAATTACATTGACAAATGAAATAAATATTACAAAAAGTTATTAGAGTTCGCGTTTACAAAATTCCTTATCGAAAAAAAATATGTGTAAATGTCAACTATTAATCACCGTAACAGAGATTACAATTAATTGTACTTAAAAAAATATTGCAAATCACACTTATACGCTAATTCTCAACAAAATCCACGAAATCGAAAAAATCTACAATATGTGAAGGGATTAATGAATTTTTCACGATCTTCCTAAGGCTCATCTTTACAAACATTCAATGTTTTGTGAAGTTGTACTCTCAGTTTTACAGTCAATCAAATCGAAATCCTTTGAGAGGAATACGTGTTATTCTCGCACATGTCTCGAGTTTTCGACGATTCTGATAACGATGAACGAATATTGTCACACGCTAGCTCTGATAAAAAGCGGCACTCTCTGCTCTCGTACACCGTGACGAGAGTACGACAATAAATGGAGTCGTACTGCTCGATGCGTGCTATCGTTCGATCGTCGGTAATTTATCGAACAACAGTACGCAGGAATAATTAAGTAGGGAGACATCCACGATCGAATCCATTGCCGTGGCCAACCAAAGTCACAAGAGCTTATCTCTTTAAAGAATTGTTTTGAAAATTTTTGAAATTCTTCACTAATTTCTTTCGTTTTCAATCATTGCCCTATATCAGATATTCGACTAAACGGAATCGTTTGTCGATTTGTTTCAATGTTGGAATGTTTGTAGAATCTTTAAACCATAAAAAATTAAAAGTTATAACTTTTATTAATTAATCATCAATAAAAAAAAATTACGTATAGAATAGTATATGTTTTTTTATCGTAAGTATGTAAGAAATAAAAAATTTACATATAATTTCTTCTATTCGAGATTTCCCACATAAATAATATACGTTTTAATAAGATTAACAAATTTCTTCTGAAATATGGTGTGTATTATAATGGATATATTTCACGAAATTGATCTCTCATTCATGATGCCTACCGAAAAAAAATTTACAAGTCGAATTTACAATATTTCTGCCACGATGCGTCACAGTGTTCTAATTTTACAGATTTGTTACTAACATCCGCAGCTCCGCACGGATGCAATCCAGACCGCAATGTGATAAGCGGACATGATGGAATTTACATTTGCAAATGATAGGAGCTAATACGAGATTTTGTTTGCCGGCGAAAATGAAAATTTGCGCGATTACCGTTATGCATTTCCATGCGCTATAAAATTAGCAATTGATAATCACAAATCAAACAAAACAAATTTCGACAAATCTCTCGACGATTCTTATAAAAGCTATATTCGTATGGCTTACAATCCTATACATCCTATCCATACATTTCACGAAATGAATCTCTTGTGAACTTTGATTTCCATTTATATTTTTTATATTGTAATTTTTAACAATTATTTAGATTAAATGCAATCTTTTCCGACATTAATATAATAGACAAAATGCATTTAATTTATGAAATTAACGGAAAATAACGAAAAGATTTTTTATCCGAATGAATATATTTTTAATATTTAAATTCACGTAATATTCACAATGTCTGATTTTTATTTTAAATTTTACATTGTACTGTGCAAATAAAAAAAAAATGTGTTTTTATTTATTGTACAGTAACTGGTTTTTTCGAGATAACCGAGTCATTTAAATAACAAACTGTCAATTCATTGGATCGAAAATCGCAAAATATAATCGTATAATGTCAGGCAGATAGTGAAATTTAAGGCAGATATATGTATATAATCACATTGAAATAAACGTACACGTGGGACAAAACTTTTAAGACTCACCTTTAATTTGCGCCTTGCATTGAATTTCTTCAAGCAATCCACAGTCTCTTGTCTGTGCACTACAGATGCAACACGCTCACGTTGCTGAAACACAAAATAAATAGGAAACGATATCAGGCAATCGTCCCGAGAGAACGGTTCAAGTCGCTCAAGGCGATAAATCTTAATCCTCGCACGCTTTGCTAAGAATAAAAATTTTATTTATGCGAGACCAGCTACGAAAAAAGACGTCAAACCATGTCAATGTGAATGCAACAATGATACTCGAGAATATAAACAAAGAACAAAGACAATTCTCTGATACATTTTAAAAAGTGAACATTTTGAAACAATTGTTGTCCGTTCGGCTTGCGTTATTACTATTATTTACAGAAATATATAATGATTTCTCGTTATTTTATTAATCTTTATCTAGTTTTAATCCAATTGTAATAACTCATATCGTATTTTAATCTATTAAATTGCATATATATATATATATATATATATATATATATATATGATATATTACATAGAAATAAATGCAGAAATGTAATAAGATCTCGCGCGTGATAAGATCTCTGTGTCAATAATAGGATATATTATGTTACTTTTTAAACTATGTAATATAAATAAAATATAAATTTGAATGAAATTGTTCGTCGCGGTAAGATAAACTTACGCAAATCCAGGGATGCTTGAGTGCCTCGCTGGCAGTGATCCTCTTTCCTGGATTTACCGTCAGCATCTGATTGATAAGGTTTTTGGCTTCCGGCGTGACTGTGTCCCATTCTGGACTAGGATACTGCACAAAACGAGCATAGAGAAATAACGTTATTATAATTCTTTCTAAGAACAATGAGGTAATTACGCAAGTAGATGTAAAAAAAATGAATAGAAAGTATTGTTTTGTGGAAATATGAAAATCTAAAAAAAAAATCTAAATAAATCGATACGTACATCGTACGATCCAGCTTTGATTTGCCCGTAGAGTCGATGCTGATCCTCGTCCCAGAAGGGCGGATAACCGACCAGGAGGATGTACAGTATAACACCGCAAGCCCATATGTCAACTGGTTTTCCGTATGGCTCCTTCTTCAGTACCTCCGGACTGAGGTAGCCGGGCGTTCCAGCGAAACCTTTTTATCAATCACTCGGTTCATTCCTCTCGAAGGACACGACCACGTCGTACGACGTGGGAGGATCGAAGGGATCAAGGCATTACGTGCGCAAAATCACGTCTCGAGTATTAGCAATCGTCGCTTGAATTAATTTTCCTTATTCGGAAAACAAACGCAACAGCCGCCCGCAAACTTTTACCGCGTTTTCGATTGTTGGTTTATTAACAAATTCGTTAAATTTCGGAAAAAAATTCAATATAAAAGATCAAATCGACATTGTTACTATATTGGCAATTTAAATAATCAGCGGCATGTTGTATATCTGTCTTCATTAAAATATATATTTGAACAGTTTTTGTGTAATAGCCACTACTAAGGTTGGCCAAAAAAGGCACGCTTTACGCGAGGCTAATGTAAATTATATATTGTAATGCTGATTGTTGATTAGATTAGATCTATCTCATGCGACTACAAAAGCTAAATATTTATTCCCACGATATGCGAAATTTGTCTTTTTAATCTCTGTAACACAATGTACCAAAAACTATATAGAAATGATAATAGAGTGAAAAAGAAAATAGAAAGACGATAAAATTTTTGCGATTAATGGTCATGCTAAAAACGTAACTCGGACAATCACGTGCCGTCATGAGAAGTCGGTCAATTTTTTCTTTTTTTTGCGTTGGCAATTTTATCGCGCTCTACTGCGTGTGATTAATTATCGATACTCGTATCACCACCGTACTATTATGATTATAGCCGAAATGCAATCGTACTTTGGCACAACAAAAGCACGACTGCGCAATTAGATCGTTTAGGGTTGCCCTCGGAAATATTCTGTCAATAGCGTTAAGTTCTTTGACTCGACTACTATTTTGCTAACCATTCGCTAAAATATTTTCGCGTAAATTTTCGCATAAATCTCGCGAAAAACAAATAATACGATTACGAATGTTGATTATAAGTATATAAAAAAATATCGCAAAATTTGCTTTGCAACTAATTTCATTTGGACATTTCCTTGAATCGAACATTTAATTTTTATATGATCATCTCTACATTTAATTTGTGTTCTCTCTCACACACACATACACACACATGCGCGTGTGCGCTCTAAAACTGCATTAAATAAATGTTGATTTTTCAAATGATAATGTATGTATTAAACTATTCATTTTACTCTCTCGCACTTTAATAGTATCGCCAAGGTTATATAATTTCCATGCGTGGAAATAATATTAATTTTTTAACGTGACATTTGATGGATATAATGCATATTTTCAGTACTATGCAAAGAAAAAATCAATTACGGAGATAAAAAAGAAGTAAATAAGCGCTGCCGGGATACGCAATCAGAATACAGAGTATACCTCGAAAAGTCCATAAATAGTTTCATGATAGTTCTTTTGATTGATAAAGTAAAAATGTAAAACACTAACAAACCGCCAAAATAGTCTAAATGTAATTAAATAATATAGCTGCTGATATAAATTTAAGCGAGCATGCATTTAAATATATTTAAGATATTTCATATCAAATGTAAGAAGACAAGTACGACAAGTAATCGTTTTAAACAAAATTTTCCGGAAGATTATCTTTAAATTCGATAAAGAATTTAAAATCAAGCAGAAATTTCTCTCTGGATCCGCCTATATGCGCGAAAAAGTTCACTAAAGTGCTATCGGAAAACTTTGGCCACGCGTATTTTTTATAAAAACAAACAAAACGAGCAGCCAGTTGATTGGCACGCAAATATGCCGACTCATATAGAGAATTGACAACAACTGCAGAATATACGTAAAAACAAACGAGGGACAGGACACAAAGCAGACGGAAAGATTCAAGTTATTTTAATGACTGCATCTTCGATCATTGTTTTTTATTTTTCTCACTCGGGCGAATATTGATATGCGCGCGCGCACACACGCACACGTAATATTTATATAAAGATAATAAAATATAACGTAAAATATTAAATAAAACGTAAAGAAATAAAATAAAAGATGAGACGATTAGAATAGAGATCCTTCTCTCTATTCTAAAATTAAAAAATATACATAAGAGATATTTTCTCTTGTTCTTTAATGAAAAAAGTATAATAGTGTTTTTATTAAAATAAGTTTGCAATAGTTTTTCTAAATGTCATTGGCATTTCTTGCATTACAGGTACTAATGTTACCGTATTTCCTATCGTAACATGTTACAATAACGACAAGAAAATATAGATGCAAGTTGCAACTGTATAGCGGCGATATTTGAATAAAGACTACGGGAAAACGAAAACTATATACGTTTCGCTTGTAAATTATATTGTCGGATAAGTTCGCAATTTAAGCCACGATATTTTACGAATTCTATTATTTTTGTCTATATATTTAAAAAATATCAGTTCGAGCTCTCGATTCGCTGAAAGTCTCAACGCAATGCGTCACTTTTTTATACATCTCTCGTATCGGTCGTAACTTTTTGTAGATAACGCTAATAATCTTTCTCAAATTTGTGCATGATTTTAAGTATTCGCTATCAATCTCTATAATGGTTCCGATTCCGAGGAAAAAATGCTGATCAAACGTTCGCGTTGGCAAAAACAATCTTCCCACAAAGATTTCCGTAAGATATTTGCATTATTCGTATTACACTTTGGTCGTCATTTGGTCCGACGCGACAGCAAAGTCCAAGTTTCAGTGGCCTGATTCACCGAAAAAAGCGAAGCCAACTTACCATACCATGCCTGTGCTTCACCCTGCACCTCGATCGCCAAACCAAAATCTGCTAATTTCACAGCCGCTCCTTTTGCCTTACTCGCGAGAAGTAAATTTTCGGGCTGCAACAGAGAAAGTGACACAAACATCGACATCGACATCGACATCGACATCGACATCGACATCGACATCGATATCGTTGAATGCGCGTTGAATCGAGTTGATATTGCTCTTCCTTAGCCAAAAATTCGATTGAAATTAAACTCGAATAAGATTCAAGCGTATGATTTTATCGACATTATTTATTATAATAGATCGTACACGTTTCTCCGTCGAGAAGGCAACTCTAAATTACGGAGTTGCTGAGATCTGAAGATTAACAAGTGTCAGCAAATTTTATATCTCGGCTTCGATCGAAAACACAATGGAAAATATCATCTTATACTATTATTATATTATAAATTTTCATAGAAAACGCGAAAGATAGATGGACAGATAGACCGCGCTGGATAGGCGCGCACGCTTCGCTCGCTTTATCTCGACCCTGCGAACGCGCAGCGACAAACGCGCTCGACAAATTCAGCAAACTCGCTCCCTTTTTCTCTACGTACCTTCAGATCCCGGTGCACAACTCCGTTATGGTGGCAGTGGTGAACGCTTTCCAGAATTTGTTGAATACAGTGCGAAGCGTCCGCCTCGCTGTAGAATTCCCGGGCGACAATGTCTTCGAACAGTTCTCCGCCGGTGACTCTGTAAGCGTTTTACGTTTCAATTCCATTTTGCGAGCGTGTCGCGAGATTGCATGATAAAGCAATATCGCCAAGTGGCGGGACGTTTAATCTCGGTGAATGATAAAAGTGGCGTGAATTTTCGCAAATGCTTCGTAAGCATATTTTCATGGCGCTTGTACTCGAATTTGTGCAAAAAATAGCAAGGTTTCTTCCATAACATTGTACACATAGGTATTTTGTGTGTGTGTGTGTGTGTGTGTGTGTGTGTGTGTGTGTGTGTGTGTGTGTGTGTGTGTGTGTGTGTAAAATTTCATTGATTAAGAATTAAAGATGGCTATTACGTTAAGATGCGATGGATGAGTCTAGCACTCGTAGGCGAAGTTATACTACTGCCATGTGGCAAGAAAGAGATACAAGATTTATAAGATATTATATTTAAATTAACATTACGAATATAAATGTAACGGAGCATATTCTCGCGCGAAAATTAAATTAGGTGCGATACTCGTCTCGTGTGTAGATTACAATTATATAACGATTTTAAAAGGCCACAGATCCGTATCTGCTTGACGCAATTAGAGCTCACGAATTGCCTCGCTGTTGTTCGCCGCTAGAAGCCTATTAGTGAAGTCGAGACTAGATGAACGCGATGACTCGAGAATCGCGTCTATTGTCAGTTCGATCGTATAGCGTACTCCCAACATGATTGCGCGAATCGAGAATCGGAAAAAAACTTTGAAATAAAGAGATAGNTATATATATCTTGAAATTACAAAAATAAATTTTTTAATTACTCTATTTTAAAATAACGATATTTCCATATAAATGAAATAATAACTGTAATTGTTTATGAAATAAGTAGCGTCGATTACTATATTTTCTTTCCTTTGCATATTAGATGGAGATATGCATGATTTACAAATCGATTAACTATTAACAACAAATAATATAATTCTGAAAATGGTAAATAATAATTTTAAAATGTCTTCAAAATAAATCATATCCACAGGTGCATCGTCATGCATCATCATTCGAGATTTTGATTACTATCTAGCTCTATAGAATAACCAATTCAGTCTTTCTGAAAAAACCATGAGGAACATGTAAAAAAATGAATTAAATCTAACAATCAGAAATAACAATTAGATTCGATATACTTACAGATCAAAGACAAGATAATGGTAATTCTCCTCTTGTATACTGTCATGTAATCTCACTGTAACAGAGAGGATGACAAGACGTCAAGTTTATGAAAGTACTTGTTACAATTTTATGTTTTAAATGGTTTCTATGTCTAGGCATGTTCTCTCTATAAAAGGATCAATGATAGAAATGAAATGTTATGAATTATATAACTAGTAATGAAAATTGTTTCGCACTCTTTAATATCTGCTTTATGTTTTTTTTATATTTATTATAATCTCATTTACTAAAATCAAATAAAACTTATTTGATGAATAACAAATACAATTTTTTGAAATGTTTTTATATTTTAAATATAAAATGTAATAATTATGTATAATTATATGTATTCTATATATAATTATGTATAATTCTATACATTCTTCTCTCTCTCTCTCTCTCCCCGTCCCCTCTTTCCATTCATAATATATCTTAACATATCTGAGTCTTGCATCAGCAAGTTTTGAATTGCCGCATTGCGCACATCCGTGCTGATCAAACTTTTCACATTGGATGATTGGAACAAGAAAATTCACGCTGATCGAGATCGTGATTATCGACCTTAACGAAGTACACGATGGTTGCTTTCTCTCCGTTTAAATTCTGCGAGTTTGCATGCTTAATGATAATTCCTAACAAGTTGTAGGTTTCGCAAACGTGATAGCCGATCTTACATGTCGGTGATATCCGAAATCGTTGAATCCGCGGGACAATATCATCAAATGGAAACGAGACGCCGTTATCTCATGCCATTCTCTTTATTGTTATTGAACAATCGTCATGCAAACTTGATGCCTTCTTTAAGAATGATTGTCGTCAATCAACTAGTCTAAGATCGCGCGACACTAGGCTAACGATGCGCTCGATTTATAGCGACTCCGCTAAGATTCAACTGCATTCGATTCAACGAAGCTGCATGTGTAAGAATAGAAGCAAAAAATGATATGCTCACATAACGTTTGTCACGAGTAAGTTGCAAATTGTGGATAATAAAATTGCGCGTAATAAAGTCGATAAGTACGAATTACTGCAATTGACAAAAATGTATAAATCAATCAGAGATACAAAATATCTTGCAATTATCTTTTAACGTTTTAATCTTATCGCTTTGAAAAACAGTAATAAAAAATTATTTTATATATAATTTATTTATTTTAATTATATTATTATAATTATTATAATTATATATATTTATATATAATTATTATACATATAATTTCGTTAGTTCATTATTCTAATTAATTTTTATTAGCTATATAAAAAAAATATATATATTTTTTGTATCAAGGACTTGTGAAATATAGAAGCGCGATTAATCTTCAATATTATAATAGCGAGAAATCAGTTTTGTAATAGTATGGCAAATTAAAATTACACAGAATTACCCTCGAATCATATAGTTTTTAAATTTAGATCGTGCAATAAATAGTTTTTTACATGAATATTAGTCAAGTCAACGACTGCAAAACAGAGAGCGATTTTCGGATTCGAGAGAATCGTTTGTATAACGTGTAAATAGCGCTACGACCACTACATTAAAATCAACGAAAAAGCTTCTCTCGCTGTTTTGATCTGCGAATCAGTTTGCTCCGCAAATCGAACTTAATCAGAGTCAAGTAAAGACTTGGTCGATTCTTTTATACGCGGAAAACGCTGTCATTCGATGACTCATGTAACGACATGATTCGACAACATTTTCTTTGCATTTGTTGCACAAGGATAAAAAACATTCTCGATTGATAAGCGTCGATTGATACGAAAAAACCTTCCGCAACGTTGAGGTTCTACTTTATGTGCGTGCTAAATGTCAAAATAATTCAGCTTCTTTATGAACGCGAGCGCGAGTTTTTTTCGTTATCAAAGTTGCCGGCGAGGTTTAAATAAACACAAGACACTCACATCTTTTGCAAAGCAACATGCTAATAAGTAGATTTTCAGTCTCTACTCTAGCCAAATTGGAATTTTCCAAATTTTGTCAAGGCTCAAATTTTTGGTGCCTGTTGGAAAAGCGATTTAATCAAATAATTAAATTTTCAATTTATTGATACTTCAACTTGCCATTCTATTTACTCAACAAGATAATCCAAAAAGTAACAGACAAGATATTTGCTATTTCTGAAATATCTCTTATTCATATACAGAGTATCTCTCATATCTTCCTCTTTAATAGCAAATTCTTTTTCCTTTTAAGAAAATTCAATTTACTCTGTTCTCTAATATAGATACATATTGGCATTTGTCTTACCTATTCGGCGGCATTTTCGTCGCAATGCGTCATCCTCTACGCGCACCTATTTCGAGATCGATTTGGGGCCGTCAATAATGAGAGCGAAACTTTTCCTGACAGAAGTATCATTTTACAATTAACGCGCAGCATTAACATGACAACTCGCTTCGATACAAGATCTCGCCAATCAAACGAAAACCAGTATTTCCGACTGTTGCCCCGCATTAAAGATTTAACGAGAACGACGTGGATACCGTGAGATAAGAATCATCGATGAAAAACACCATTACTCATTCCTCCTGATCCTCGATCGACATTTTTAACATGATTGACATTAATGATAGATTCGTAATGCGTCTTCAAATTTCATTATATCTGGTAAGCCTTCTATCTAAATGAGATAAGAAAGTAAGATAAATTTCAGCAAAAGATAAATCAGAAGTAGATATTGCATAATAATATTAATATAGAGACATTAAGATTATCCGATGTAATATAAAATACGTTATATTTTTGTCATGTGTATAAATGATTATAAATTCTACATGTAATCGCCGGCAAAAGAAATGTAATAAATTTCGTGTAGGAATATAGTATAAATATAAGCCAATAAATTTAATTAATATTAGTTATGCGACACATTTAAATTTTTAAAGTTTGCGTTTATTTTATACTTTCGTCACATTTTTTATCTTCAGAAGAATCAAAGGGTCATAAAGAGCTAAGTTCTTCTCTTCTTTCTTTGATACCACGTTCGATTCAATAAAATCTAAACAGAGATTTGAGATGAAAGAGAAAACTAAAATAAATATTATCAGAACATGTATGAGATGAAAAAAAGATACGTTTTTTACCAATTAAAGAAAAAAAATTTTTAATTACGATATAGTCGTTGCGCTTTACTCTTTAATTAAATAATTTGTTCTTTAATTACATAATATATTTAATTTGCGTGCATAAAACAATATTATACCCTTTCGCTTATCATGTTGTCATTCTTTTACAAATCTTTTTACAAAATTTTTTTTTACCTTTCAAATACTCGTAACTTAACTTCGCATTTAATTTGCGAACAAATTTACGAAATAAACATTTTCCATCGTTATATCGATTCAAAGAATAGTATTTTCAATATCGATTGGCTAGAGACTTGAGAATCTCAAAGTGCGTATGTTAAAGTTTATATGAATATATCTTTTCATCTGCTGCATCCTTTTCAAACGATTCTTGGATCATGAGAATTATAGGAACAGAAAGAGCCGAAATATATCTTCTCACTCTTCGATTCCTCTTTCGAATTTACAAGATATGACAGAAAAAGGAGTTCGAATACTAAAGCGAATATGACAAGAATTTTTATCCGCGAGGGAAAGTTTACTTTTTTAATAAAAATATTCTGCAACTTGCAGAAAAAAAAGATATTCAAGGATAATACAATTAAAAAAATCGTTCAACAATCGTCAAACAATTTTCTACTTCAAGAAACTTTATTCTGAAAAATAGAATATTATGTAAATACGCATGATTTTTTGCTACAGCGATGAAAAAATTTATGATATATTGATTATGGCTTGACAAAAAAAGGGGGAAAAAGGTAAAACAAGGAAGGAGAAAAGGAGGGGGGAGAGAGAGAGAGAGAGAAAACTAACACACAAGTATCGATCCTCAAAGCCATCTCGGCATAGCTCCGCGCGTGCGTGCGTGCGTGCGTGCGTGCGTGCGTGCGTGCGTTGCGCGCGCGCGCAAAGAGAAACACATAAGAATACAAAGCAAACTCTTCATTTCATAAAATAAAATGAAATTTTTAATCATGAAAATGAAAGATATAAGGAAAATACGCAAATAGAAAATCTGTAGAAATATAGCATGTGTAAAAATATTCATGTACATTTTCCCTAATCACACTAAACGCCATCTCGCTCGATAGAGTTAAGCGATAGTAATAGCGCGTTGGTCAGTGATAAAGGTCGACAAATGGACCGCCCGCAGCGGTGATGATCCCCGCGGAGCGTGACTTTCACTGACTGCATCAGTAGCGAGATAAACGATTGTTTTCGATTGAAATTGTCAATACAATATCAACAAAACCGATTGTGATCGTTGTTACAATGTATTATGGTCCCCTGTCCTGGGAAATCCTTGTCTCGATCAATGAAATTGATCGTTTAGGATAAAAGAGATGAACGTCGTTTAACATTTGAGTCTCCTTAAAATTTATAACATAATGGATGGAAAAATGCGAGCAATGGCAATCTGCGTTACTTATTCAATTAATAGAAACATTATTTTCATCATATTTTGTCAAAAATAAAAAAACGTTATCTGTAAATCCGGAACCACTGACAGAAAAGATTGAAAACAATCTCTATTATACTTTTAACTTTACACAGAATGCTTACAACGAGAATAATATTTGATAATATTTCCGTGCGATACCATTTTCGAAGCACTTAAAAATCGTCATTTGACAAAGGTTGTTGTGGATAAAAGTTAACATGCGGTAAGGAAGGAGCTGTTAAAGCCCAGCAAATTTTTTCGCGTGAAAACCAATATTCGTGTCTCAACTCGGTTTGATCAAAAAGGAGACACCTGTTGTTAGTGAACGCTGTACTAAAATGTTCATGTTCGAGTACTCGCCAGGATCCGATACGAATCCGCGCAAAAACGCACGCGCGCCAAAAATTTCCCTCGCGCGACCGATTGGCTTGTATCCAGTTTGTATGCGTATGATTCGTATCGCGACACATCAGTGCGAATTGCATTTGTTGGCTCAAGGTCGCAGTCATGTGCGACGCACACGAAAGTAATTCTCGTTGTTTCGTCGAAAAACGAAGTAAGCGAAATTGAAAATGTTTTACGATCTTTTGAAATTTTGGCATCGAATAAGTTTGACGATAAACCTTGCCTCACACTCCACTTCGAGAGTCACAAATGCTATTACGATGACATTCTCCATACTGTTGTTTTAATTTTTATGAAGTGATTATATTCATAAAACGCTAATATATATATGTATTTTTTTACGGAAAAGAGGGGAATTTCTAATAGAAAAAGAATTAAAAATACAAAACACCAGTTTTTTTCCAACGAAACTTTCATTCCGATAAGATCGACTTGGAAAAGGGACAGCTCTGCATTTTCTTATCTATTATATTATAACAATCTGCATCACGCATCGTCGAATTTATTTTGACAGATTCTAGAAAAATTTTCTAGAAAATGTATCTAAAAAAAAAATCTCTGCAAGAAATCATGACAACCATAAATTTTTCTCATTAAGTAATTCCTGTCGCACTTCCTGTCGCACTCTTTCCTCTAATTTAGAATCGATTCGATTCTAAAAAAACGGACGATAGAACTTCAATAATCACCAAATTATAAAAGACATCGATATCATTAACGCATATATTTTAAAATACTCTGTATTTAAAAATTTCTTTTTAATTATCATATTTTACTGATGTTTATACATGTAAAGAGACTGCTACGAAAATGAAGATGTGCATCGCGTCTAATTGTAAGTGGAAGGTTGCACGCCGTAATCGGTGTGCCGGTTCGCATTTATATCCATTGGCAGCGCGGTCATTGAGGCAGATTTCAGCGAACTTACAAGCGAGCGAGAAGGACCTTAGTAATTATCGACGTACTTGTGACGTGGAAATCAAGCGTTTATTTGCTGGACGTTCAATTTAGTTCGAGGACTATTGAAGGTAAATCAGTCGACTGTAATTCACACCGTGACTTCCAATCGAAGATACGCATGATCGGAGAGCCGCTTAACCCTTAAGACGCATATGTACCAGAAGATCCCAGTCCTCCTTTAAAGCAGCATACCACTTAAACGTAGACTAAATGAGCACCTGTGTCACTATCTATGGTTAGATTGTGAGTACTAATATACGATAGTGCAGTTGGTGAACATCGTTATACCTTCAGTTTGGTTGTGGCTTTCGTCGAAGTCACGTATAAAAGTTTTTTAAATACCTTTTTTGAAAGCCTCAACAATAACACAATTTTTCCCTTAAAAGTACACTATTCAAGAGTATCCAGTTCAATTTCCAGCTTAAAATATTAAAAATTACAAAAGTTATGATTTTTTATGTAAAAAACGTTACTTTTCTCATTATTCGAATCATGATTTTTTCCTGATCCACTGAACTACATTTTGGTCAATCTAACAAAGAATTCTCAAAGAATACATCGTAAAGAATAGTTCAAATTTTTTTCACGCCAAAATTTCAAAAACTTCTTATTGCTTTTAGCAGCTTTTTTCAGTGGGGTCTTGCAAGACCCCGTATGCGCTTTATGAAATTCTGAGGTACGTGTGCGCCTTAAGAGTTAATAAACTAAAGACATTGAAAGAGTCAAGGTTCGATAGAGATACGACAACAAGATGGAGTTCTGAACCACATCAACCACAGTATTAAACAATAAAGCAATTAAGACAGCAATAATTTAACAAGTAATACATTTTCTTGTAGAGAAATTGATATCTCAATGGCCTCACTTAAACCCTCAATGGTTTAACGACTTGTAATTCAGTAAGTAATTTTTGAGATGTGAAAAGTTTGCAACGCTGCATATATAATGCCTGACATATATCCACGTATCTGACAATGTCGTTAGAAATATACATGACAAGTTTTTTACTTTAACGTAAATAAATGAAATAAACTGCGCGGAAACTGCATTTTTTTGTGGCTTTTTGCATTTGCTTTCTGTTCGTTAAGGCATATTTTTAGAATCGTCGTCGCGACAAAATTACTAGCGACGCAATAGCTAATGTCCGACTCATTATTAATGCGCGTTTCACGTGAAATCGGCACACTTTTATTGATCAAAAAATTTTCTATCATTCTTCTCGTTATATCCATTAATCATGTGGATGCAAATCGTCCACTTACACGCGAACCCAGGACAGACGCAATTACGGAAGAGTAGTCATATAATAGAAAACTAATATAGCACTAATATAATAGTGAATTTTCGGCTTTCTTCGGCCGATAATCGACTCGCTCTCATAAAAACGATCATTGTTTAAGGCAGGCCGCGCAGTCGCACTGTATTAATCAGGATCTAAATTGGTATCGCGATAACCCGAAACTCCATTTACTCGTATTTGTAATATGCGCGCTTTATTTATTAAAAGATCATATGAGAATCGCAATTGGAGTCTCATTAAAATGTGTTCAATGTGCGTAAAATGAGAAATGCGCCGCTCACTCCATATAACACAAAGCGCTTAATAAGTGTAATATGAAAAGGATGCCATGATAAATGTAAATCTTGTTATACACTTCGAGTACAATGATAATGCAATAATTAACAATTATAAAAAGAAATACAATTGAAATAGACGCACCGATTTCATCGATTTGAAAAATCTTACTTGTCGATCTTACTTACTGTATAATTATATTTTTTATCTCCCTTTTCTATAATCCTTGATATAGTCCTTGCGTGTATCTAAGGTAATCATCAATTAGCCATAATGCTGTATCATACGCGCGAATTGTTTTATCATTTATTTATAAGTTTAACCTTTCGATACATAATATATAATGTAAAAAAAGTGATGTGATGAGAGAAATATAAAATAAGTGTGTGTGTGTGTTTTGTGTAAAATCGGCATCGAGTTTTTTTTTAGCAGTGTATTCTTTAGCAAATTTCAAATCTATATTTTCATTCTACAAGAATTTAAACTTCAACATAATTATACAAGAAATTATTTAATATTGAAAATTGAAGGATTCCAGCCAGCTCAAGTGACAAACAGTTTAGTCTTTAATTAATTCCACCCTTTACCCTATTTTAACCAGATTTCAACTTTATTATCAGAATATCTAACAAAGTGAAAAACCAATGTTATCGAAAAAAATGATGTTTAATTTTGTAATGGTGTCAAATTTTATATTGAAAGAAAAATCATTAAAGAATAGATATTGATATTTGATGGAAATCTGTCAAAAGGTTTGTATGTAATGACCTTAGTAATGATCTTTTGATCATTTTGTTCATCACTCTCTTGATTAACAAACAATTCTTTACAGCACATTATTTATAATGTAAAATATTTAAATATATTAAAAATTCAAAGTTTACGATTACAAGAACGGCAGAGCACTTTTACACAATTTATTATCGAACGCTACAGCGACTTTTCCAACTTCTTGAGACGCCAGTGTAATCCGCGGAAAATCGAATTATACGGAAGCCTCCGCGAGCTACAAGAGCGTGCAAAACCTAATTCGCATTTCTACTCTGATTTATAATAAAATAAAAATGTAAATATACAAAATTTTAAAATAAATTATTCAAAAAAATTTATATTTTATTTTAAACATATAAAATAAAAACTTATGTATAATATCGAAACAAGTTATCACTATAAAGCTTATTTAAAATACTTTAAGGTTGCAAAAATTCTAATAGAAATAATAAAAGTTAAAATGCGAGTTAGTCGGTTTAAACAAATTATTCGGTTAAGTTAAAATTACAATATATCTTCGTTATAATTCTAGTAGCCTTAAATGTGCTCAATCAATAACAAGGATTTGAATAAACTAGACGATATAATCTACATGCTGCTACTGCTATAATAGAATCAGGAAGAGAAAGAGCATAATTCAATAAAGCGTATCAAATAACATCGACTCATCAAGAATTAATATAATATACAATAACGCGTAATAAAATGATTATAAAAACAATTTTCATGAGTCAAGAGTATATTGATAAGAGACAAGAGATTAATTACACTTCCAACATTATACATCAAATATACGGGAACGCGAACAGAACGCGATTTACATTTTATCTAGATTATACCATACATGCAACATTGTGTGCAATGACGAGTGGAACAACATATTCTGAAACGGCGTTTAACTTTTTCCACTATTTTGAAACGCCATTTAAATATCACGCTCGCCGCAACTTAACGAGAAAGATCAGAAGTCTGATTTTAAATTAAGCGTACATCATATTCCAGGTCGACAATTGCGAAACAAAATTAAATCATGACTTATATGCGTAATAACTATACGAAATGTTTATTTCCTTTTCGTTAATTAATAATATATTTCTTAAGATTTCTTAAGATTTG
>JANQDE010000012.1:3358900-3423900 GCA_037157785.1 Cephalotes varians | reverse complement strand
GATACAAACAAAAATTTTTTCAATTTTTGGACAAGTTATAGAAATATAAATATAATTAATATTAAATATCAAATAATCTTCAAAAATTTTAATAATATTATCGCATAGCAAATGCGATGATTTTAGGAAAACTGTGCAATTTTAATTATAAGTACAAAATAAAAAGAATTTGCTCAAAACGAAATCAAGTGGAATCAATCGTGGAACATTTCAAGAGAAAGACAAATAGAGATGAAGAAAAGAAAAAAATAAGGAAACGCGTATCAGAAAACATGACCAGTTTCCTCGTGATTCTCTTTGTGATCCAAAGCTATGAATTAAAAATTCAAATGCAACGCGATGCCGATACATCAAAATCCCTACTATATCGCTCGATTAATTATTCGTCGCGCCGAAAGCGGCAAAATTCCGCCATTTGAATGAATCTCAAACAAATTTCTCTTATATAATAATTTTCAGGCGACAAAAAAAGATTTCGTTCAATTTAGCTGTTCCGCTTCTGAAAAATGTTCGAGTATCGTGAGCAATTCGCAAAGCATCCAATTCAAATACGAACACAAAGCTGGTTTAGATTATCTATAACTATTCAGCTAAGTAATGTTAAATTCCTATACGCTTTTTAATTAATTATTCGCATAAATGATCCGCGACGTAATTTCTATTTTCTATTAAAACATGTTTTAATTTTTACGTTGTAAAATAAATGACTTACCTGGGATATTTTAGGACATAAACTATAAAGAAAAAGAAATTATTTTATTCAGATTTAAACAAACAAAAAATTGAATTATAACGCAAAAATTAGTATATAATATTATACAAAATAAACCATAGTTCGCGCAGTTGATTACAAATCGTTATTGTAGCGCATTTTTAATCAGTCGTCATTTCTTTATATTGATCGCGAGTGAATCAAACCGCATATTAATTTAGCCAATTAATTTAGTTACTGTTTGATTTCATCTGTTGCGAGGCAACATAAACAAAGCGCTACATAAACAAACGAATGAATAAACAATTTTCTGCGTCTCCGCGGGATTATCTGAATAATTTCGCATCGTGAAGAACGATCGTACATGCGTTTCAATATGCATCATAAAAGAAACGGAAAGAGTCCTATCCCTCCGCGATCATGCTGGAGAGTACAAATGCACCGTGTCATACTCGGGCGCGCTGTTTCGGAATCGGAAATGACGGGAAATGATAGCCAAGCGCGAGTCGAATCGCGAGGAAATCGAGGATTCCTATTCCTCCTACTCCATCATAACGATTGGTTCCTGCAGCTCGCTATTTGCTTCCCTCTCCTTCCCAGAATACGAGCTTTATTCGTTGCGCAGAGCGCGTACGCCATATTGCGGAGGCCGTGGCCTCCATTAGGTCAAGAGGTCACTGGAGCAAGGTCGTAGTCTGAGCTGATTCGCACAAGCGAACGATTTTTGTCCGAAAGAACAAGAAAGAAGGGAGAGAGGAGGTAGAGAAGTATATATATCTATTTTTTTTGCGCGTTCGTGCACGCACGCGCACGCGCGCACACACACACACACACACACACACACACACAGAGCGAGAGAGAGAGAAGGGAGGAGGGGAAGCAGAGAAAGATGCAGATGAGAAGAGAAGTAGAAGAATAAAAAGAATAGAGACAGGATTTATTCTTTTATCCTGACACCTTTTTACCTTTTATCCTCGCTATGCCTCGGCTTGACGATGCCAAAGATAGATTTATCTCGCCGCAACGTGCCCGCAGAAAATAGCTATAAATTGAACGAGAGGTGGAAGGAAGCGAGGGACGGAAACGAGTGCGCCAGCTTCGCGGGAGGAAATTATGCAATTCCAAATGCTCACGAATTGTTCACTGCGGCGAAGATGAGGCGCGACCTTCTTTGCAAGATATCCTCTCTCTTAGTACATACTTGCACGCGGAATTGAATCTTGATCAAACGAGACAGTGGTCTGGCTCAGGGAAATCTGCCGAAAGCGATATATTGTACCATTTGTATGTCGTATTTCCACATTACATGCATCAAGTAAGTTGCGCTTTCATCATAAAAACATGAAGTACATGAAAGGATAAAAAAATATGCCTAAGACTATTTCCGCATGAATATATTTTACATGAATATTTCACAGCAAATGCAAATAAAAATAAAAGTTAAATTTTTTTTAGTTTATATGCATCGCACTGCACCGCACTGCACCGCCCATCGCACCGCGCACCACATGAATTACATTTAATCTCTAGTCCTAATTTTGATCCCCAAAATTTAATATTTATTTCTTGTTCTTAATATTTCGTCTATTGTGTGTAAGACCTTGTACTCTCGTAAATTCTTTCGCGATGTTAACCGCAATGCATTTACGTGTATGTGAAACGGTAGTAATCACATTTGCATCATACTCGGATTAGAATGATGTGTTGGATATTATTAGCATCCTAATCAAATGATTCGATCGAGTAATCGAAACAATATTACGTTAATTGTACCAATCGAAATTGTTATGTGTAATTATTTTAGACGATCATGTTTTTATTTTACGAATCATGTGCATGTAAATTTATGCGTCAAGTTCGCTTTTGCGAGAAAATAGTAGATTATAATTTTAAACAAAGGAAAAAATATTTCTCATATCGGACAGTTTTGTGTGTGTGTGTGTGTGTGTGTGTGTGTGCGCGCGCGCGCGCGCGCGCACACACATAGTAAGATAATTTTAGAAAATTCTAAATCTTATGAAAGAAAACAATTTCAAAAAGAACGAAGAAGGAGCCTATGTCAATATATTTGCTTACTCGCAGTCGCTAAATCGCTATTTTATGTATGAAATCGCGTCTGGGAGATAAAAGGAGGAATTTAATTCGCCTCGTTCAATCGTTATATCGTGTGATATCGTAATATCTCCTTCTTTGCGTCATTTAAAAGCATTGTCTTCTTACGTAGCATGGATGCGACTGAATTTCAAAAAAGATATATGTATTTTCCGGACCAACGATCTCGCTATACGATAAACAGGCAACTGCGTTGGTCCCGCTTAGGAATGCGCTGGCAGGTTGACAACGACGCGGCGTGTCGCATGTCTATTGCTTTTAGACATGTTGCACAAATTTTTAACCATAAATCTGTGATCGGTCGCGAAAAATTGCAAAAAAACGCGAAACGCAAGCAAGAAAACTCGACTAAGTCGCTAACGCAAATTTTTGACTATCATCTATGTACACACATTTTGATAGACTCGTGCTTGCAAAATTACCTAACCAATAAAGAAATGGAATAAGAAGAAAAATGTTTCGTGCTTTTATTCCTGTTTCCTGTAAGAATATTATAGTATTATGATATAATTGCACAAAAAATAATAAAATAAAATACACATGTTAAAATTTTCTATAGTGTATATTAATTTGCGTAGAAAAACCAATTTTAACGAAGTAATAAAGAATTTGATATTTGACACATTTTGATATTGGCACATATGTCAACGAGATGTACAGTAAATAATAAAGGTAACAGGTATGTTCTACATATATTGCTGTATGTTGCACATTTCCTGCCGATCGAGCAACCAATGCCGTAACTAGGGCGGTGCCACCGGTGCCGCACCGGGCGCAATTGTCAGGGGGGAGCGCAATCGCGACCACGAATAATTTTTTTTTATGAAAAATAATTATTTTTTTAATATCAAAAAATTTTTTTAAATTTGAGAAAAATACTTGCCAACGTATATTTATTATGGCAAAATGATTTACATCTATGTATAATATTTGGGAGAATGGAAACCTAGGGGAGGGGCACAAAATTTTGAGCTCGCACCTGTCGTAAAGATAGCTAGTTACGACACTGCGAGCAACTACGAGAGAAACGACCGCATAAAAACACAGAAGCAGCTCTTTTGCCATGCAAATTTACGATAATGATTCGAGCGTTGTTGCCTCAGAAACATTTCAAACGTTTCTGAAAAGAACGTTTGAGGAGAAGAGCCTTCCTTTTCCATGTGTCTTCGACCTGTCTCTACTATATATATTTGTATCTTGTTAAAGAAAGCAAGAAATGGTCTTTCGGACAACTCGTCCAAACGAACACATGTGTCTCTCTTTCTCTCTCTTTCTCTTCCCCCTCCTTATCTCTCTTTTTCAAAAGACATTTTAGACTCGAGCTCGAAACATGTCTAAACATGGCGAGCGTCTTTTAGCAGTGAAAGTCCTTTTCGCTTAAAAGTTTAAATTTTTATCGACAATGTAATACCCACTGACAGTTAACAGTTGGCTTTTACAATACACGATATTTTAACAATACGATAAATATCTTACTTTATAATCTTATCAAAATAAATAAGCAATATGACGAAAAAGAAAGTTTCTGAAATTATGTTATGTATAATCCTTTATGTGTGTCTTCTATCATAAATGTTAAGCAGCGACAGATATCTGATTCCAAAGTATTTATGAATGAGTTTTAGCGAGATTTACAATCACAATAAATAATCGACTATCGAATACGAAATAGATGTTATCCCTTAGATGTTATCTAACGACAATTCGAAATACTAGCTATTTTTACCCATTGACAATATAACCGTACCGAGTTATCCCTTGCGCACACCGTATGCAGCTGCTCGTGAGTCGCAAACTGTCAACTTCGAATTTAATATTCTTAAGTTCAATATCACATCTAACGAATGTTATATATTATCGTACATACGTACAATACTATCGATATCGTATATATATAGATATACGAACGAATCGCGAAACAATGTATAATTATAAATTGTCTATATTACGTACGTACGTAACGTTAAACCCAATATGCTCACACATATTAACAATGCAAATTGCACGAAGCGTCAGAAATTATTCGGAAATCAGCTTACGTTATTCTCATCAAGTGAGAACATGCCAAATTAAAACCAAAAATGCAAATATTCAATGACGTATAAAATTCGATTGACGCGCTTGCATTTAATTACCACTTACCTCTATTCGAGAGTTTTTTGGTGTTTATGATTTTTGCAGCAAACTCTTGACCGGTGCTTTTTTGCACGCATCGTCGAACGACGGAGAAGGCACCTCTGAAACAATTACGAGAAACATATGTTATTATGTTACAATTGTCATTCGGGAAAATGATAACGACACAATATGCACAATATGGATGTGCCTAGCGGTGCACACAATGCGGATATATTAAAATGTATTATTACATAAATAACAAACGAGCTATGAGTCCTCGCTAATTTATTGCATCGAAACTATCACGAGCGGTAGAATATCCGAGCACCCAGAAGTTTAGATGTAATTACGAGTTGTATTAGCTGAATATGCCAATGTAACTGCGAAATATCTAAGCCACACTTTGATAGAACGCACTTTGATAATTATCCCTGAGAGAATGATAATGTATAATATATTAACTTTGGAAACACACATACACACACACACACACACACACACACACACACACACACACACTCCTTGAAATTTTTTTGAACTTGACTCTTTACAACAGAACTGATTCGGAAGTCAAAATCATTATGAAAGCCATATTATGAAAATTTAATACGTTAAGCAACAATTCATTATTACAATTGTTGAATTTGATTAATTATTGCTCGTTATTATTGATAGTAATTATGTTTATATGGCAAATGTTTAATATTCAATAGCGTGAAACACTTAAGAATAAATCAAGTCACTGAGTTATCGATCCAACTAACGTAATCCTTGTCATCAAAATTAGATTATCTAATTTTCGCTCGTTCTCAAGATTAACCACATTGAAATCACTGCGTGGCAATGTCATAAGAGATCTGTCTTTAATCACGCATTATGTCGAACATTTATTTAAATATCGTTTGTCGCAGCTTCCTTTAGACGAAAAACAATTGAAGCTAATATTTCTCAATTTATAATAATTTTATGCGCGATATTTTTCTTATAAAAATTTGCACAATCCTATCTAAAAAAAAGGCATTAAATCGATATTCGAATGTATCGAAGTCTTATCGAAAATCTCGAAATTAATTGTTGTCGCTTTTCCGCGACATTGATTGGTTCTCTCGCTGCACTAACTTCATAAGCAGCTGTCATCGTGGAGTTAGCAAATGACAATTTATAGACATGTACATTAATAGAAGGTTATTAATGCATTAAAAAAATAAATAAATAAAAAGAGTAAAAAATAAAAAACTAAATAGCGTGCGCGAAGCGCGCGTTTGTGGTGTCTAGTACAATAAAAATTACATTTTATGCATATCGCAAAACAGAAGACCGCAACGTGTAACAAATTTTTCAAAAGGATACAACATTAAGATTCTTCGAATTCAAGTACGCTGCTATATTTAATACTGATCCTGTAATTTTCAAGGGATCCAAATGATGACATCACAACCTAGTCAAATCGATTCTAGGATTCGCTTTACACCTCCGCGTTGCTAAAAATAAAACAATCGCAATTACATGCCGGTGACGTCAAAAGTATTCGTTAAAGCGATTCTCAAAGTATAATAAAAGTATCTCAAAGTATCTCAAAGTATAATAAAAAAGAGCCAGGTCCATAATGAGACAGCGATTACGCGCAATCCAGACTAGCGAGTAAGGTCCACTCTCAGAATTCATAGTCGTGTCTCTAGCTACCCTCTAGAACCAAACTTTCTCGATTACCCCATATTCCCGCGACGCACTTTGTGCCGTCACCCCTTTTACAGATATATGGAAAACCGCGTGTACAGCGCTGGGGAAACTACAACTTACGAAAGTTTCTCTGAGCGTTCTCTGTAGCGTCGTCGATCAAGATAACAGAGATTAGTGACTACAGATTGTCCATTTGGGCAAATATTCACCGAGAGACTTGAATTGTCGTTTCTTCGCAAGCGACTTCGCGACTTACGTTTATCGGTTCGGAAATAATGCTGAAAAATCTTGTTATTTCACCCATGCGTTTTGTTGTCGTGAAAAAGAGATTTCGTTCAACCGAGATGGAAATTGCTCAAAAAAACGTTTTTTATAGCTGGCATTTTGGAAAATAAATTCAGCCTTGAAAAATTAATGGAAACAAATATGATCAATATTATAAATAAAGTTTTTAATTAATTAATCTTTTATTATTGAATCGAGCATAACATGTATCTGTCGCAAATATGTATCTACTTCAAAAGGATCACGATAATCAAACTTGTCGATTGAAAGAGTGTACTTTCACATCGAACGAATAAAAAAAGAAATCAAAAGAAGTGAAAGACGGAAAAACAAGTGAAGAAAGAAATGATGACAACTCATCGCAACATCAACAGGCAATCAGTGTTGCTCGTTTTCTCTGATATATAAATAAGTACAGGCGAATAAGGAACTGTTAGCGATACGTCTGTAATTGGCTTTAGATCGAATCGATAAGAATGGATCTACGACAGCTCGACCATCGCGTCGCGAAGAGAGGTGCAGCGGCTAGTGATGTCATCGTGAAAATCCATGTGTCATATACATTTATTGCCTCGAATTTTTTCTCGAGTGTAAATCGCAATCGTTAAGCCGAAGTCGAGTGATTTTCTGCGCGCGGTAAACGAATGGCGCCGTTAAATTATGTTAGATTCGATACGGACGAAAGTCGTAAAAGTCATAAGTCGTAAGAGGTCGCAACAATTTCCTATGCTTCTTATCGCACTATTGTTTTGTTAAATCTTCATATGGAGTTTCAATTCTTAAAATTTAACAAAAGCGAAATACGCGAAATATTTATAACCAGTTATACAGTCAGTCTCTCTGTAATACGCGTCAATAAAATTACATAAATATGATGAATTTTGAAGTCGTTACACAAATTAACTCGTTCCGTATAAACGGGGATATTTCGAGTCCGAACGATTTTTATCCATAAAAATTTCTCGTAACTTTAAAAGATCCCCCCTCCACTCCTCATATTTTATCTTTTTCTAAAATAAAGTACAAACATTTATTCTATAAACTTGAGAGTATATTCACAAATTTTTATCGATTTTTTTGAATCGTTTTAAATAAATGGGACAGTAGTCGGATTCGAAATACTCCCTCCCCGTTTGTACGGATAAGATGCCGTTTTTTATATGATATTGTAAAGGTATTATAAAGGATATCGTTAATAATTAAATGTCGTAACCCCATTTGAATACAATATTAATAAACAGATAATATAGTTAAAAAATAATACATATACATATCGAGAAGAGCACAAATGTTTTCGCAAATAATAATATTTCGAATAAGAAATTTCACGCAGTTCTCCCTTTCCATAGCGAAAATATTAACCTTGTCCTGGAATATAGAAACTTTCGAGGCCGATACTTTCGAGGCTGATCCTGTTGGCGTCGGCGCCGTGTTGCGAGCCAACGACGCGATGCGACGCGATGCGACGCGACGCGACGCGTCGCGACGCGTCGCGACGCACGCAGCTCGGTCTGCCCAGTTGGAGGAAAAGAGCCAAGGTAGGTGCTTGACTCGTTTCCATGACGACCAATCATTACCGGAGATTGAGCCACCAGCTACCGCATGCACCAATCCCCGCCACGCCACCTCCCTGCCACTTTTTCAACCCCTCATCGTAGATCGGGATAGCTTTTCTGCTCACGTGCTCTTTACGAGATTATACCGCCGAAGCACGATTATTTAACGTCACGCTCCTATTCTCGCGCTGCACGCTTATCCCCTTCACGTGTATGTCGGTCACGATCAGATACATTTGAATATTACTAAGTATCGAGGCTTCCATTAGTATTAGCTCGAATATTGCGAGCATCAATCAAATGGTGTAACAAAAACACTCGACTTTAACGAATATACATATACTTTCTGCCATAAAAGTATCGACATCGATCGTAAGGGTGAGAAAATCTTCACTATCGTGCACACGATAAATTATAACGTGATGGTTATAGATGGTTATAAAAAAATTAAATAAAATTTGCAGAATATTCAAAAAGATTCTCGTTATTTTAACCTTTAAAAGAATTTTAACAACAGAAACAACAGAACAACATATCGATAAAATTATAATTAATTTTGAATCGAAGAAAATTTCGTGAAAAGTTGTTATCCGTTGCAGCTTGTTAATATTCAATGTGCAAATCGTACTTTATCACGCTTGGCGAATGATCGCCTTGGCGGATAAGTCCGGGCGTGATGTCGTTTACTAAAACGAGCAACTGCGACGCGGTTCTCTCTGGCAGTAATGCGCGACACTAATGGTGCATAATTGACAAAAGTTGACGATAAATGCAATACAGTGTCACATCGTGTCGCGAACACGAAGCAGCGATCGTACATTCTGCCCGTACTGCGAGTGAAAGTGACAATAAGATGGACGATGAAATGTCGGATAAAGAAATTCTCGGATGCAAACAGACACGCGTTACAAGTGTGCAAAAAGTATGTAAGCATCGAATGAAATGCGATATGAAATTGCGTAACATGGTTTCTCTCCTACGATGCAACGCGATGCAATTTTCACGTTTAGCTACGAGAAACTCAGGAAACGGAAATTAAACTACGAAGGATAAAATATCCTTTCATCATTTTGTAAACAGCAGTCGGATCGATCATCGAAGATCTATTTAATTTCGATTCATATCGACCGAGAAATTTTCCAAAATTGTCTATTCTAGTCGCAAAGTAATTTAAGATTGCGACTCAACAACACGAAAAAAGTATATCTTGTTACACTTGCACGTACATTTTTCTTTAAATATAACTGTTACGTTAATGTAATTTGTATTAAAAAAATCCCGAGCAGTCCCGAGCGATTCCATGAACGCTATTTTATATAGCCCAATCAATTTAATAACGACGCTATTCTCCGACCATGCTAACTATGCCAACTAAATATTATTTGTAGGGACTTTGAGTCGGAAACCGTCCCGACAGTCACTCATATGTATTGTGCCAGCGCGGCATTAAACGACGCCTTGAACTGCGGCGGCATATAGAAAAACAGGCGGCGGATCCCAGATCCGATGACAAAGCCGCGATCGCTTCTAAAAAACATCTCGAAGCCGAAAGCTAGCATAGGTATATAAGGACACGCTCCTTGAGTCAGTCAGTCAGTCTGAACGAAGAAATGCTAAGGCACACATCGTATAATCCTATATATTCTATGCTAAAAATAACGATGCAAGTTTCCCTCCTCTCTCAGAAACGAATCGAGATTTAAATTTCTAAAATCGCATGACGAATATGCCGCGATGGTCTTTGCATCTTCGCGAATTAATATATAAAGTTTTCTCTAGAGAGATAACCAACGAAGAAAAAATGAACGTAAAATAAGAAATGAATTATGCGAGACGAGATACAAGATACGCGTTGTTTGTTTTGAAGCCATTAACCTTTTCGATATCACAAGACTTTCCTTATTAAAGAAATTTTTTATGAACTTTTCATAAACTTGACGTTGTAAATGCATGATACTTTGTCAAGAGAGAAATAAACATTTTTATATTAAAAAAATAATAATAATAGAATGTTTTAATCAAAAACGTCCTTAAAATAAAATTAATTCTTATTTTACAAAATAAGAAATGTTTGTAATAAAAATGAAAATCAATTTTTATGATAACGCATCTAACATATTCGACATTAACTCTCGTATTTCCATTTCAAGATTAGGAGTAAGTATATTCTCGCGTTTTGTTGCGGACCTTTCTTCTCTGCATGATATTGCGCCGTAAAGAATACTACAAGGTAAACAGGGAAAAATATCGATGGAGGAAGGACATGTAAGACTAACAGCAAGATAAAAAAAGAAGTCGCGCAAGAGTGGAATAGAAGATGGAGATGTTGCGCGGAAAAAAACCCGTGAGGGAAGTGAGGGATGCAAGAATATTGCAAAAGAACGAAAGATGTCGACCTTGAAACGAATCAGTTCGCTCGCCGACGTGGAACTAGGGCGATTGGCGATGAATCTTCAAAGAGAAACATTCTGTCACCCAGCAACGATGACGACGACAGAGATGCGCTTTAAATACCCGCTCGTTCTTGCCGACACACGGCTCGCTAGCTTGCCACGCGTCCCTAAGGGCGTTTTTCTTCCTTACTCGACTACCCCGTAGTGTCTCATCGCGCTCAATTTATCTTTCTCGACGTTGCTCCTCGTCATTTTTCCATTGCAAGTTTCCACTATTCTACAGCGATTTAATTTTTAAGTTTAGAGGACCTACCGATAGAACAAGTTACGGAGAGTGCTTTATACATTATTTTTCTTTTATTTTGGGCAACTCTAATTATGATTATTTCGCTGTTTATCTCTTCGAGAAATTTTCAGTTGATTATATCATAAAATTTAATCTCAGAATTAACTTTCTCTAATAAAGATGTTAAACTGATTTACTTGAGGAGAATAATACATAGAAAGAATGATAAAATGATACACTTATAAAAATTTGCTATATTTAGATACCTTAGATTGTAGAACTGTAAACAAGCAAACTAATCTTTCATGATGAGACAAATGTGAAAATTTTTTTTCGATCTTGTATCCTTAATAATCACGGCTTCTCTCTGGCAATTATTAACTTTATCAAACTTTCGCCGATTGGATTTCACGGCGAAACCTCCAATCGAGTGACGCTAAGGCCATCGAATATAGCCTCCCGTTATCCAAGTTAGTTTTCAATCTCGAGGAAACTCGTGGGCAAACTAATCGAGGAAGCACTATCGAGACAGAGAAAGAGAGAGAGAGAGAGAGAGAGAGAGAGAGAGGAAGAAAGAGAGACTGAGGAAAGCTTTAATCGAAATTGTGTATTTTACAAAATGGATACTCGTTTGCGCGCGCAGGTCCTGCGGAATTCTACGACACTCAGCGCCAAGTTTCTTTACAGCATAGCTTCGCGCATCACGTGGTAGATCATGAAACGTGATGTTTTTGCACTTTGCATAACGACTCTATTCTATTCTACTTTTATCGTTGTATCGCCACTATGCGACCGATCGCGACGTGAGCTACCGTGTATATATATATATATATATATATATATATATATATATATATATATATACACACACACACACACACACACACGCGCGCGCGCGCGCGCGCGCGCGCGCGCACACAGGCATAACGCGCACGCCTACATACGCATATATGCCGCAAACACAAAACTATCTGCTACTGCTTCTGCAGGATGGACCTCTTATCATCGAGAGCTATTATTAACTCTTAAACCTGAGTAGCTGACTTCCGTGTTATCCCTTGAAATTACCGCAAGAATACAGTATTCGTCGAACCTCCAATCGAATCACTTGCCAAACTTGCAACACTTGGAACACAAAAATATGACACAGAAAAATTCATAAACTCGAGAAAAAATTTGAAACAAATATAAAATATTTTAAACACTACGTAACTACCGTTTTGGAGAGATGCTACGACGGTTATTGGAAAAAAATTGAATTTCTTGAAAAATATATTTTCTTCAGGACCTACATGCACAAAAATCAATAGGCATATTATTGATTTCATAAAGCTTATCTCATATAAAATGTTTGATTAAAAAAAAATTTTAAATGAAAGATATAGGCCATTATTGATTCAGCTTTCTTCTAATGCTTCGTGAGTTATTGTGTTACGTGGATGTACCATAAATTACATCCGATATATATATATATATATATATATATATATATATATATATATATACACACACACCCGATTATTCAAATGTTTTTAGTTCTGAAGCGGACAATAGCACTATAATAGCAATTAATTAGGAAAGAGTTACCTCGTGCTATGTTGATTATTTTTTTGAATAAATAGTTAATCCCCCTTCATAACAGTAAGTAAAAAAGAAGAAGTAAGAAATAATAATAATTATGATTCACACATACAAAATTGAGAAAATTCAATGAAATTTATTCATATCCCGCGAACTAGAAAATTTAATTAGTGCATAAAAGTATGTGAATATGCGAACATCGATGTGAGGTTTTCACCTTTACATTCTCTCCTACAAGAACGAACTCGATTAACATAATAATTATTATAAATTATATTAAGTATTATTGCTTGCCATCTTTGTACATTTGGCAGAGACAAAAATTTCTAGTAAAAAAATATCAATGTTGAATAAGACTTTTATAGAAAACTGCCTCGTAATATAATAGCTCCAATAATACATAATCTCTCGGAAAGAAAAATCTCGATTGAAGCTAATGTATTCTCGAGTAATAATGCTTGTTAAAAAGTACTCTTTCCATTCATTTCGTACTGGACAAATTGCATCATGGCGTATAAATCTTCAAGAGCAAGAAAAAATTCTCGGAGAATGCAACAATTACCGCATCTCTTTCAACTGACGTTCTCGCATATTCATAAAAGCTTTAGTCTTCGTCGCTAAAACCGAACGCGCAAGTTGCGTCTGAAATAAATTCAAATCGTAGAAATAGACTAACGTGGATAATTGACGAATAAAATACATAATGACCGAGTCGAGATAATGACCGGCCGTCTCTCCATCTTGGCGAGAATTATCCGCTCATATAAGAATCGAAAGCCGGATTGTGGCAGCAGGCCAACGGCGCACAACGAGTAATGGTCGATAAGATAATTTCCCTAGGGATAGCTCTCGCTCTACACTCTTTTCCCAGCGAGTCATTACTTTATTATGGCGATAGCTGCTTAGATAAAAAGCCTGAAATTCTACGAATAACGATCGTCCGACCGTAAGTATTATTTTGTATTATTTTAAGAAATTGAGGTGAGAATCAAGATGGATGAATAAGGAAGTAAAGTTTTGTGAAGCTTTTTTACATCGAGTGCGAGATAGAAATTCATGCGTTGTGTCCTCCCGATAAGGCTTTAACAGAATAAACGGGAGGTCTGTTTAAATTAAACAATGACGCATGTAAAAATGTAAAATAATTGCATATAAACCGCTTCGATATGTTTCAACACTGGCCTATCTCAGAAAGCTAATTGTAGCACTTTACGAATTTCCGTATCCTCTAACGATTAAGTTTAATCGATCGATCAATCAATCGTACCGTAAAATAAATCTCAAAATATTAAAGACAATATTAAAGATTGAATTTTTATACAATCAAAAAAATGTCATAAAAACTCTTTGGAATATACATCTCGTATTTGAAAAGAATAAAAAAAAGAAAATGTAGAAAATTTCTTTTTCGTATTAAAAAAATTTTTGTAATTCAGGTACTCAACATTTTCCATTTTTTCAAAATTATTTATCATAATTGTTGTCCTTATTAAATAATCATTATTAATTATTAGAAATCAGCAGAAAAGATTTGAAAAGCGTATTGCGTCCGTTGTATAATTAAAAAAAAAAATGATTTTCTGAATTCTCCGTTTGCCGAAAATCATCGTATATGCGCTACGCGAGAGAAAGAGACACGCACGCAATAAAAAAAAAATGGAAGTGATGCAATGAATGTCAGACGCAACGCGATAAAGTATGCTTTTAGAATACGGCGGCGATGTCGGCTGGAAATTGTAATTTACACTCAAGAAATTGCGTGGCGAACAAAACCTCGGCGGTAAAATTTCATACTGCCACACATTGAAATGCCATACATTTTCTACCTTTGAAACGATGTGTTGCAAAAGTATGTACGCATGTGCGAAGGCAATTTTATTACAGATAACGCAATCTACTTTGGAGACAGAATTTGGATAGCCTATTACATTTTAAACAGAATTAATGTCACGATTATATTACATTGAAATTATTGAATTGAAATTATATAATAATTCTTGAAAGTCAATTATAAGAAAATTATAAGAATTTAATTTACACTAAAAAAAAAACGTGTTGCTTTTATTTTATTAAGCTTTCCTAACCATCATCTTAAGATCTTTTAATCTAACATCTACTTTTTGCGTGCTTTGCATAATTTATCTTTTCCCTCGCAATATAGCATATAAATATTTTTTTCTCATATTTTCTATTTTTCATACAGATATTAATTAAACTCCTCGAGATTATTATCATGTATTTATTTCGAGATTGAGTTATATATATATATCTAACAATTATCATCGATATTTTCTTCTAGAGAAACTATTAATTCTTTGCCTCTATCGATTGTGTCAATTGATTCTTTATCTCTTCCTTTTCCCTCCTTGAAATTGCGTGCAGAAATTGTTCGTTAAGAACCGGCTTTGTACAAAAATAGTTTTAGCAACGAACAATGCATAAACTCTGTTTTCACATTGGGTCGCGTTGTTCCACGTCGACCGGTCGGTGCGTGCAACAATAGAGAATGGTGATTACTCGCGATAGTTTTGTGTGGAATCTCGCGGAATTCAATCGCGTCTCGTTCTCGTCTTCGTCGTCCTCGTCATCGTTGTCGTGGTCGTCGTCGTCGTGGTCGTCGACGGTGACAGGAAAAGTGGAACCACGGTGGAAAAATGAAACTCGCGATCCCTACACGATTATCACAGTGACAAAACGCACCCAAATGTATTTTAATGCATTTTATCGATAAGGAGACTCGTTACTTGTCTCATCCTAAACTTAATGGAACTTGTAGATTTATAGAAGTGAGAATAATTCTTATCTCCGTTTGTATTCCTGTTGTGTCCTACACTCAAATTTTAGGAATAAAAATTAGTCAAAATTGCATCTATCTTGTCAATGGAAGAAACGGATAAGAGAGTCTCTTTCATAGAAAAATAATTTAGTTTATCACGTGTAATAAAAATGATGAGAGAATGAAACACGAGATTGGTCACTTTTTACATCTATCCGCTTTAAGTATTAAAGTATGCAGATTTAATCTTGACTGTGAGGTACCAATAATACCCTATATTAAATTTAAGCATCCCCAGGCGCACCTCGACTAATCGTCTCTGCTCGATGATCCGTCCGCCGATATCCCGGCCGCTCGGAAAGTTTCACGGGATATCTTTGACGTTCGACACGATAGATTCCCGAGATGGGATGACCGATAGCCATTGGAATGACATTTCATCAATTCAATAGAAGCGTAGAATTCACCGATGAACGAAAATACATTTTATTCAATCGGCAAGGACTCGGAATTTATCCGATTCTGAACTTCTTCCGATTTAATATTTTTAATATTATATAATATTACGTATAATCAGATAATTGAAATTATTAAATAAACACACGTACAATATAATGATTTTTTACAATTAATAGTCGTCTCTCTTGCATAATTTTTTGATTACTATTATGTGAATACTTGTGTCTATCTGATCACTATTTTTGTATGGAGAAAAAGAAAGAAATCATTATGTTAAACTATTCTTTCAAATATCTCCATTAAGTCTTCTGTTACATTATTGTTTAAAAATATGCGATAACAGTAATGTAAGTTAAAAAGTTATGCTATATTTTCCAAATCCATATTTTTTATTCAAACGAAACGAAAGGTTATTATTTCTGGAACACGTTGTTTGACACATAGGACCTTCCACTTCGTCTCTACTTTCTACTTCGTTTCAATAGAAAAAATTGGCACAGCCAACGTGTGCTCAATATCTACTTTTCAATCTATATGTAACTCTAGGAGATAATGTCCATGCCGGAAATACTTTGTAGCGAGAACAAATATCGATACTTGGACATTGTCCGATTCTTGTCAGACGTCCCTTCTATCCCAGGATAAGAAAAAGGTAAAGGAAAGAGGCGACGAAGATGGAAAATATAAGAGAGTTGGATAGAAAGTTGGATCTGCTGGTGGGAGCTGAGTGTCGACGAGGGGGTTGGTTTAGCCACCGGGCGGGGATGGCTTTAACCGGTCGATACTTCGCGTTCCGCGGCGGGGTGCGAGTGAATGCGGTACAGCAGCGGCACAGCCCTGATCCATACACGCTCGCGCGCACATATGTACACGCACGCAGCAGCAGCAGCAGCAGCAGCAGCAGCAGTAGCAGCACAGACAGACAGACAGACAGACACACGCACGCACGTACACGTACACATATATACATGAGCTGCCGATTGGTCGGGCATGAGGCCTGTTCTTTTTAGCTGAATTTCTTGCATTCAATGTGGAGAAAAAAAGAGGAAAGATGAACTGTGCGAGAAGTTTAGAAAAGAACAAAAGGCCTATAGATTCGTTACACTTTTTGCATGCAATTTTGAATCAAAGATCTTCTCCAAAGATCACTTTTACCTATAAAAATCGCTCGCGTATGTTTTGTAAATATATAATTGCAAAAAGTGATATCAGTTCTGGCTGGCATAGCCATAAGAAGGACGATGCTGACGCCCTCCGCGGAAGAATATACAGGGTGCCCGGGTTCAATGTTTTCACTGTTCCATTTGGCGCTTAGCAAAGATAAAGTCGATCATTTCTTTTTCTTCGAAAAGTCTGTAAAGATTAATTCCGCGATAGATTTAATTATCAAGATACTAATATAAAATGTTGAATAACATTTCCTGATAAATTTTTCCTGTCTAACCAATACAGCGTTAAATTTATTTATACAAACTGTTGTACTTTTTCTATACCTATATTTATAATATTTATAATAACACTAAACACATTGGTCGGCATGTATTTTTAATAAAAAATAAATGACATTTTCTCAATATTCTATAGTTTTTCATTAATAGCAGCTTATTGTCATTCCATCTTTCTTATCTTATCAATGCCAGAAAAAAATATTCATTATGACAAATATATCGTACTATGTAAAACCGTAATTTTGCTTTATTAAATTGAATGATTTCTCCATCGAATCAATATGAATCACATCAGTAGATTATTCGTGCTATAGACTCAGCTATATAAATTGCTAATAGTAATAAATAACCGAGTGTTACGACCGAGTGTCAAAAAAGTGGTGCACAAGGAATACGCTATCTGAATATAAGCGACAATTCAAAAAACGATATACTTTGGCGCGATGTAGGATCAACTCGTTAAAGCGCTTCTAGCTTGTTGTAACCGTGCAAAGTTTTTGTAGCAAGAAGATCGTTTCTGATACAGTAATTATACCGTATACGTTTGGATAACTCTCGGTATTGACACAAAATGAGAGAGAGAAAAACTTTCATAACGAAAGAGTACAATTTAAATATTTATCGATAATGAAACGAATTGACAAGTACAAAAAAAGAAAAAAAAAACTCTCTACTCGAGAGTTTATAAAGACCATAATTGAAAAATTAAGAAAAAACTATGACTGTCTGATTGTCTGATATTTTATAAATTAATTTGAAAGATAGAATTGAAGATCTTGTGTACTTAATAGTAACTCTTTTGAAAAAGATCTCGTCTTTAATTTGATAGGCTAACAAAAACTGTTTAATAAATGTACATATGTAATTTATTCTTAATAATATTACGTTTATATTGCCAAAATAAATATTGTTAACGGAACCGATTTGAAAGTTGAACGTGCACACTGAGGATGGCTTAAAGGTAAGCCGAAACGTTTGTAATTATACTAAATAAATCTTATTAGTTACTGCGCACCATCAACAGCGTGTTATAGCTCTCATTAGCCCTTCCACGATATTATAATTTTCAAAATAAATATATTATTGATCAACAAAAGAATCAATGAAATGTAAATTAAATTATAAAGCATATAAAATATAGGAATATAAAATATAGGAATAAAAAGAGTATGTTATAAAGTCCCAACAAAAAAATAACAACTGTTATTATCTTTGCATTATATCAAAGAATAATTAAAATTGTGTTTCTTTGATAAAAATATATAACTGCTGATTATATGATTATGTTTGAATGATTATATTATTCCGTTTTTTTAATTAACGTAAACGTCGATTTAAAAAAAACTTATCCAAATGTGTCATTTAAAATGGAATCGAATAAAAACGGATCTTGGCATTTTTGTAGATTGATCGAAGAGAGCGCCATTATATATACATATATATATACATTTTTTTTCCACGAGAATTTATTTCCATCCACGTGCTTCGTAACATCCGCGGTGAATTCGTAATGCAGTCGCATTGCGACTGCACGCAGTCTCATATTTCAATGAGTGCGCACTACAGTCGCGAGATATACTCCGTATTATAGCAACTCGCTAAGTAAATAGAACAGCCGAACGCGAAACCTATTGCGATAATTTTTCAACAAACGGCTCCTTCATTTGTACAAAGAAGTCATTGATTATTTTATGGTTTTCACTATGTGTGGAACATTGTAAATACATGTGCGAACATGTTCTTCCATTCATGTGACACTTTACTACACTCTTCATGTTTCGAAACAAAATTCAAGAATACAAATTATAAATTATAATTATAGATTACAAAATATACGTACAATATCATAGTTAACACAAAGATCGATCTACTCATACTCGTGTCCTAATTATCACGGTTCGTTGTTCTCCTGCATAAGAAAAAATATTCATGTGAATAAAGATTAATATTGCGATTAATCTCTTGATTGAAGTCTGAGATAGTCATAGCTCTTCTTTACACAATCATGTGACTTTGCTAATGAGTAAACACATCCGATTATTTTCATGCGGTGACTCTTTAGCGGCAAAGACGAAAACAATGGTGAAGCGAGACATACTCCATAGTTTATCTCGCTATTAAAAATATACTTGAAAAATTGTTAACCACGTTTTGCAGTTCATGAACGGGCTTACAAATTGAAATCGGTTTTAACGCTGTGAATGCAATTTGTCGGAAACTAACCTACTTCCCCAACCGTCGACTTCAATCAAGTGTGATGGCAAAGTTGCTACTAATTTCGAATCTGTAGAACAAGGTTGCTTTGATGGGAACGAAAATATTTTGCATTATTATTAACATATGAAAACGAAAGATTATAGATCAAGCTAATCTGGTGCCTCTCCCCTCCCCCCCCACACACACACCGCGCGCGCGCGTATACATATATACATATATATAAAATCTACTGCTATATCGTTTCCAAATTCGCGCCTATATTTTATGCAGCAAATTTACTGATAATAAATTGAAGAAATTTTACTTATTAACAAGGCTGGGATGATTTAAATCGCGAATTTGATTAAAATGTTAATTGTTAATTTTTATTATGATTTAATTACGCCCAATATTAGCTATACTATGCAGTAATTTACAAAAGAAAGAAGGATATGTAAACATGTATAGACATGTATTTTGTATATGTAATGTAATTATATATTGGTGTCTCCGAGATTGCTACGTATTGAGACTTCTTTGTTTATTTTTTCGATTCTTGTTTTTTGAAACTTAAAAATGCGTTAGGAAACGAAAAGACAACTAAGTTAGTTTTTATATTTAAGTGTATACGCGTTCATCTTCGTGAATAAAAAGTTATATATACAAATTTAAGTATTCAAATATATTCATAAAAAATAAGTTTTATTTTATTCATAAGAGTTATTGATAGAAATTAATTTAAAATTAACGATTTTCACTTGACTATTTTGAATCCTATAGTGTTTGAAATCACTGATTATTTACAATAAATTAAAGTTTAGTAAGCTTAGTAAAAAAAAAAAAAACAATACGTTTATTACTTTGTAATAAAATTTAATTATTTTCTTACTATTAAAAATAATTAACTCAAACAATAAATCTAATTTAGATTTAAAAAAATCTGATTTAAATTTTAAAAATCCGATTTTTTGATTTTTTTTAAATCATAATTTTTTTCCAGCCCTGCTTATTAATAAAAAGCACATTATAAAATGCTTCCTCTACAATTTCTAAATATTTTTTTATTAAATATCCGTTGCTAACTAAATTTTTTAATTTTTTTAAATTTCTGTTCGAGTAATTTCATTGAATTTTAAATTTAACCAAAAAATAGGAAATCTTAAAGTTTACTAAAAATTCCTTTTTTAAAAACCCGGCTTTTTAAAATTGATTAAAAAATTTTATTATATAAACTATGAAGAAAAATAAAGTTAAACGAGAATATTGTACTGTACCTTGTATCACATGACGTAAAAGGTGATTATATTTTATACTTTCATTATTCTTTCACGTGTTTTATCTAAGGAAATGTAGATAGGCTTTATGAGGAGAATCTAGGCCAACTTGTCAACCAATCACAATCACTTAAACGATATATGTATACGGCTGTATGTGTATATCTCTAGGAAAACGTACTCTGCAGTATCACGTTCATAAATTCAGACGTCAGGTGGAACCGAGTACGAACAGTTCGCGAATAGGAATAAAGTTTGACGCCCCAGTTTCCAAGAATATCAACTGCATTCCGATGACAATGCCTTTCGAATCCGGTAGGAAGAGGTCAGAGAACGGACATCAAGAGAATGGATCATCAAACGGAAGACATTAAGCCTGTCTACTTAATAAGAACACATGTCCTTTGAAAAAATAAAAAAGACTCGATTGGGATAACACTACGAAATAAGCAGTATGAATAACTTGCAGGACTTTTAATTCCAAAATAAAAATCATTAATTAATAAATAAATTATTTCCTTTTAGAACATTTGTCTAAATACGTATTTACGTATTAAAATAACTCTTTTCAAATGATTACGTCCTGAATTAATATTCCGTCAAGTACTTCAAGCTAAAAAATGACTGTTCAATCGTAGAATGAACTAAAATATAAAGATTCAAAGATATAAACGATATAAATCATAATTATCATCCATATATAAAATTCTTAATAGCATGTTTGAATCTTTCGTAAGGGTGAGGCTACACTATGCGCGTATTCGCGATTCGTGACGCGTAAAGGCCCATCTACATTGGCTCAGCACGCAGGTTGCAAGTCGCAACGCAGATGCGATAGAATACGCGCATAGTGTAGCCTCGCCCTAAGAGCTAACTTGACGTTTAATAAACCATTTCTCGTATAGAAGATAGTTTATTTGAAATTCTTGATAATAAAAAAAATGCAATGATATCTCCCGTTATTTAGCTCGTTTCGCATCCCTTTGTAACGCTACCACACGAGCTTCTCGTCCGCGCGCTTTCTCCTGCACGGCGGTAGCCTTTGATCTATTATTTAAGCATCGTATTCTCCCGCATTCAAACGGTAAAGAACTTTATCGTTCTCGCAGGATGTCGCTCGAGGATAAGCGAAATCGTGTCTCGAGAGAAACGAAAGAAGACGTGCAAAAAATCCTTTGCCCCTTCCTTCCTTCCTTCCTTCCGTCCTCTTCTACCAGCGATAAAGTAATGGACCTTGGCATCTCTCACATATGTATACGGGAGTGCTATTATTTTTAGATCGCACGCTCCCACTTGTCACTCGCTCTTAGAATCGTGGCAAAGCCGGATTACCTTTCGGAAACTCCAGCGGCGCTATCCAATTGTGAAGCTCGCGAGGCTCTAAACCTATTCCCAAAAAATTTCCCCATGACATTTTATTCGACTTAAATCTATGTACCTTTTTCCAATAAGTTCCCTCCAAAACTTCCCAAGTTTCAAAATTTGTCATCTGAACTTATTTCTCTCTTTTTCTGATGTACACAATTATATATTATTACATTATGAAAAAACGAATGGAAAAGGCGAAAATATTAAAAGAATTTCTAAGTAATATTTTATATATTATATATATATATATATATATATAAATTATCACTATCAATTTATTAATTTCTCGAGTTAAAAAATAATTGTTCGAGATAAAGAATCATTATCCATTAAAATAAAAGAGGTACATTAGCAGCAATGTTCTTTTTATCGAAGATTTAATTACTCCAATATATCATAACAGCGCTTTTAAAGAAAATGACTGTTATTCGTATGTTAAAACAATATTTTGTTTACGACTGTTGGAAATTTACCGCATTTCATTTACATTTCATCTACGTTGACATTCACATCTGATGGATTTTTTTAACACATCGAATACAAATAGAAACTGTACGAGAAAGAGAGAGAGAGAGAGAGAGAGAGAGAGAGAGAGAGAGAGAGAGAGAGAGAGAGAATTGACATTCGCATGCGGCCGTCCGTCCCGATATTGCTACGCGTCGACTCTAAAGTCGCGAATAGATGTTCCGCAATCGAGAGATTAAAAGAACTGACTTCGATATAAATGCCCGTTCGCGGCCACCGTGTCTGAAAATAAGTTCGCCTTCGATCCCCGAAGTCCCAGAAATAATATTCGTGAGATGGAGCAAAGTCGGAACCATCTCGATCTCTTTGATGCAGGATCGACTAGTTGATTTTGATCGTACCAGATTAATTTGCAGAACGAATCGTAAATCGCTAATAAAATATAATACAATCGATCGTGTGTACATGTGAGGTACATGTGAGGGAATATGAAGGTGTCTAATAAAAGATATTTTTACTAGTAACTTCATTAGTAATATAAAAAAAATTTCAAGCTTGCTCAATTAAAATTAGTTAAGATAAATTCAAATTAACAATATATTTTAGATAAGATATTAACATTCATTTTTGATAGATAATAAGGTAAGGATAAAGCTATACTCTGAAGGATTTTAACTATAAATACTAACCTAAAAGAATGCAAAAAATATAAATTTTAAATAAACTTTGTAGGATATTTTTATTTTCGTAATACGTAACATCGCGTAATGTCACGAGTGTGACAAAACGGAACAAATTGTACATGACATTAGTATTTCCGTGAAAACGCTACTAATCATATGAGAGAGAGAAGAGAGAGAGAGAGAGAGAGAGAGAGAGAGAGAAAGAGAGCAATTTACATTTCCGAGATCGATCTGCTAATTGCCGATTGCCGGCGCGGCATTTAATATGAAATTCACATCCAAGTTTTTAAACAATCCATCTCAAACACAGTGGAAATAAACGCGCGACGCTAGACGCACACCCGATAATAATCCGCACCGACAGTACTCTCGCCTAGCATATATACATCTTTTGAATACGCGATGCGATTATCCCACGCGTTGTCCATCGTCGTCGTAGCGTACTCGATACGTTTGATTACGTGCCGCCTCGTTTCATTATTCACACAACTTTCGTACACACAATTTTAATTATCACCCTCATAGAATTGCAACGTTATATCGATTAATCCGTCGAGCTGCGAGCGCCGCGCTCAGATAAACAATTAATTTTCTCTTAGGATCAAGATACCATGAAGAATAAAAATAAGATAGAAAGAATGAGACTAAATATAAAAATCCAAACCCACGGTAAACAGTCTATCGATATATAAATCGATGCTACAGAAAAAAGAGTCAAGAAAAATAAAGACAAAAAATTTTCCTATTATATATTTTAAAAAATAATTTTAAAATTCTATATAAAAATTTGACAAAACTTTCAAGCCTATGTGATAATTTTTTTAAGACAAAATCAACAATGATACGACCGTGATTTGTGATATGATGATTTGTGAAACGATACTCGACCTATTATTCGAGACCCATTAGGATTAAACGACGAACTCTAGTAGATGCGTTTCTGCATGAATTTTCCCTATATTTTAAGTTCCAAGTTAAAATCCAAATTTCTAAATTTTGAAGTTACCAATGCGAAAGAGGTCTTGCCAATAGATTTAATTCTATGAAAAACTGTGAAAAATTCCCGTAGTAAAATTTTCGAAAATGTTTCAGTGAAATTAAATTCTTTCAACGGATAGTAAATTATTCTGTTCAATAAATATTCAAATGTACTATCGCCAACTTTAATTTTTTTATCGAGATCATTAGTAAGAGATTCAGTCGTTTGATAAAAAGATAAAGCGAATAAAAAACAAATCCTAATCCCTATTTTGTAAAGATAAAGCTAAACAGTAATTAAACGCAATGCTACATCATTTTTAGTAAACAAAATCTCAAACTATTACATTTTTATTATTAAATTTAATTCTCAAGAAAATCTCGAATTGTACATACACGATTTATCCCAAAAGTTTCCAAACTTTCTTCGCACAGATGGTATTAGTGACGTCATCTATATAAATAATAAATAAGATTACACTATTCGTTGAAGTTTCGTTTACAAATTCTGAAAGTTGAATTCTGTAATTTGAATTCATTCTTCTCGATTGTTTTATCACACGTATAAAATCGATAATACCTTTATGATACTCGTCGAGAAATCACGATGGAGCAAAGAGCAAATAAAAATCATAAATTTCTCGCTTTCAAATCAGTCTTAACCCTTAATCGTTTCCCCATATTCACCAGATTTGGCACCATGTAACTATTTTATGTTTCCGAAACTAAAAATAAAGCCGAAGGGAAAGCAGTATTTCGACACTCTTTTGGACATCCAGAAGGCTTCGACCAAGGTTATTTCGACCATCTCAAAGGAAGATGGAACTTTAGCGAAATTTTTCTAAAGCTATATGACCGTCGTAAACCGTTGTATTTTTTCGGAAGAGATGTATTTCGAGTGATTATAAATAAAAATTTATAATTGTTACCTTACAGAATGAGTTTTAATGAAAATTCGGAAACTTTTGGAACACACCGTGTATTATACGAGCAATTATGAAAAAGTAAAAAAATTGCTCTATCATATTGAATCAAGATTCGGATCAATGAACGAACAAATTTAAGAATCCAAGACTTGAAGCAGAGAGTCACGCGATCCTTTAACAGGCTTCTTCAACTTGCTATCGTCATCGCATTCATGATCGCGCCATCACGAGATGCATGGTTGTCGTTAAATAAACTCTATAGAATAATAGAGACGCGTTGAAACGACGAAACTCGAGGCATGTCTTTGCGAAGCGGTCTCATTAGGACGGGGGAAACGGCCGTGTGAGGTCAGGAGACGATGAAATTCCCGAGCCGCGTGTTACATAGTTCTGCAAGGCCTATTTTCGTCTTGTGCCGTTTGCTATTATTAGTAACACCGTCGCGTAAAGAGGAGGAAAGGGGGGGCAGAAGGGTAAAGAACGCGAGAGAAATGCTAATAAATAGATTTCTCGCGACCCCTTCTTGACATCGCGTATAAACTGCTCACATGTGTGAACGTTAGCATTTACGTGATTACTCGAAATAGTAATAATGAAAAAAACGATTATTTAATTTAACACATTTAAATGCAAGCTGTATCTATTAATCCGCAAGTCGATGAGCAACAATTCTTAAGTTATTTTCTACAAAATTTCTTGTGAAATAGAATCTTGAAGTTAGATTAAGAAAAAGTTAAATTTAGACAAGTATAATATAACGCTTGTATATTAGACGCATTAATTTGTTAAAATTAATGATTTACACCAATAATTTTCAAAATTCTTACGCTCCGAAAATATATATCTCATAAGATCGATGCGAATAGCTTTATATGTAGATGTATTTATATACGAAGTCTCTACACGCATGTCAATCGCACTAATCGAAATAAGAAATAATTGACATAAACATAGACATCTCCTCTCCGGTTCCTTTCTACTCCGCTACATTAAAATAAGTGTACAACATTCTAGTCGCGCGATGATATTAGCTAATGCGCTCTATATTTTATAGCTGATTCGAACTAAATTACGAGCAAAAGAAGATAGCTCTTTTGTTCGAAAGTATTGTTGCAGTTTCGAAAAAATGCACTATACTATAATCGACATTACGCAGGAGACATTTTATCAGCAGGACACTTGATATTAAATATTAAATACACAATGAAAAAAACATGAATCATTGTACAAATGAAAAGTACATGTAAGATTATTATTTATCTCTTCTAATTATTCGTAATGTGTATTTCCTATATAGCATCATAAAGCGATAAACGCATGTGGAAATTCACTTTGTACCTATCGCAGAGAAAATAGCTACGTAATAATTTATCAATATTAACATTAAAATATACGTATAAATTTCAAATCTCGCTCTCATTTGCTAAAATTAATATATGACAATAACGAAAGAGTTCTATTTCAGAAAGGTGAGAATCCAAAGTATCCATCCAAAGTAGTATTCGTCGATTTAATCTGCGAACCGATCCAATACAAGTATATCGAGCAAATTGGAGCAACGTTTACATCGACCTCCTCCGTCACCATGCGCTAATACGTTAACCTATCAATCGATATCTTCTTCCTTGCGTTTACGGGGGGGAGGAGGTTATAATACGCGTATGTATCTACCGTGCAAAACATGCAACAATTCTATATGTCATTGCGCATTTGTACGCATTGTATCATTGTACGCGCGCGCACGATAAACACACCCACCCACACACGAAAGAGCGTCGGGTTATCGATCGTACCTGCGTTAGAAGTATCTCTAGGGAAGACCCTCTCCGGCAGACACGTGGAGAACTGCCCTCTCAACGAGTACGAGCCGAGCCGAATACGGCCGAGTCTTAATGGCTCGGGCTGGGGAAATCTAACAAGACGTGGCAAGGGTAAGAAAATATTGTCCAAGAGTGTAGGCCCCCTAGCCCTTTACGAAAACGCTGACACGTTGAAAATGAGCAATTTCCAAGTGCTTTGACCGATGTAATCAGAAATTACATTGGAGGCTATTTCTTTTCGATAAGCATAATTCATCAATCGACATTTTGTTAATCAAATATCCCGCGAAATATCATCCCGTTAACAAACTATAGTTATTTTAATTCCAGCGAATTAAACTTAATTGCGAGAACTTATCTCGAGCGAACGAATCATCTCAATATCATAGAGAGATATCGTCTTTTAATGAATCGTAGATAACTATTCGTGTGTGTAACGCATCATTATATTAAACAACTTCCCGTAAAGTTTGACTATTAAGTTACGTGTTCGCTTGTAGTGTTCACGCCACTAAAGTTTAAATGATTCTCTACTAAGCGCAAAATAGCCGCCTCTTGCAATATTCGTAACCTACACAGCGGCGACCATGTAGAATTTAAATATTCGATATATTTGCAGCAATGAATCATGATCAACGAAATATTATATTTGCACGTTCAAAACAGACGTTCGACATGTCGATCTCCAAGTTACAGTTTTAGAGTAAAATCACGTTATCACATACGGTCAGTTTGCCAAACTGCCTAATTTCCAGCTTTCAACGCGCGGGGAAGATGCGAAAAGAACAGTTGCGAGCACCACCTGCGATTAATAGCGAACCAAAATGCATTCGCGTAAGTGCGCATTCCGGCGCATAATAATTGCGAGGCATTAACCGGCACTGTTAATTAATCGTTAGCCGTAGCGACGATGGTCAACGATGTTCGGTCAACGGCCGCGAAATTTCGTTAAATGCACGACCAACACCGAATATCGAGATTCCGTGCCTCCGCCCCCTTTCCCATCCTCCTTCTCTCTCTCTCTCTCTCTCTCTCATCGAACTACCGTTCGAATCGACCGAATCAAGAGAGTTGTCTCCGTCCCGCTTCACTTCCTCTCCTAGCGCGATGTATGTACGTACGCTCGGTTCACCCGAATCGAGTTTCCGGCCGGCATTACGTGACTCCCTCTCACCCGCAAGATCGATTCTGCGGCGTTACCGTACAGACTGGCCAGCGTCGCGGTGTCAGCGCCATCGTAGAAATTTAACGAGAGAAAGGTCTTTCGAATTATCGAAGTAAATCAAATATATGGCCATCACTGTTTTCTATACATACGTTTCTTGGCGAGTTGTGATTGATTTTTTTTTCGGAACATTAATAATTGCCGGATCATATAAAACTAGAAATATTTAACGAAGTCATAATCGTCTATGAGCGGATTTTGCGCTTTTCTAGAAATGGAATTTTAGATTTAATTATAAAAAAAAATATGACGTATATTCGTAGTTTAATGAATTATAGGTAAGTCTGCCAGATAAGAATTGGGAAGGTAACATGTGTTATGTACAGAGTATCAGATGTAACTACGGCTTTGGGATTTAATCTAAGATTTAATCCCAATCTAATCTTAAAATAACCATATTTAATCTAAAATATCCGCACTATGTCCATCTATGACGCAGAATGTACAAAGGCTCAATAGTCAATACGCGCTTTCATGCGCGTCTCTTAAATTGTAAATTAAAATTATTTGTTTTTTATTGAACGAAATGGCGATTGCGACAAACAGCAGCTACGGACCACGATTGTCCTCGTTCGCAGCCATTGTCTCGTTCATGCACGAAGACACACATCTACAAAAGCTTGCAAAAATTCCTTGTACCAACGCAAACGTTCTCACGGCCGTAAAAGCTGCATGGTGATAAAATAAATAAACAACGAAGCATGCAAAGAGAGGCCGAAGCAAATAAATTCTAATTCCGTCGTTTTGTCTAACGCAAGCTTCTCTATTTGTTGTCATTGCCGTCGTCGTCGTCGTCGTCGTCGTCGTCGTCGTCGTCGTCGTCGTCGTCGTCGTCATCGTCATCGTCATCGTCATCTCAGTCGTCACAGTCGCACAAGGTTGACCAAATCGTCTGGATAAATCGATATCGAGCTACAAACCATCGAAGGCGAATTTATTACTCCTTTATTACTGTTTCCACCATCGCCATGCATGAAAGATGAGACAATCGAACGTAATTTGCTTCCTCCGCGTCTTACATATCTCGCGAGAAAAAACGAATTGTGATTATAATTGGCTCATTCTATTTTTCTAGTTTCCTTTTCCGAATTTTAACCAGAAGAGATAAATGTCGCATTTCTCCCCTTATTTTGTGTGTGTGTGTGTGTGTGTGTGTGTGTGTGTGTGTGTGTGTTGACATTTTATTTAATATTTATGTAGAATTATATTTATACACGAAATACACAAAATTTAACACATATCCAAAACTCCAAAGATCAATTCGTTGCGAAGCAAAAGTTTGATACATTGAAAATCAAGTGATCGCTTCATTGTAAAATCGATTAAAAATTTACAACGGATCGATTCAATCCGTTTTATATATATATTATATATTTGTTGGCAATCTTAGAGATTTCTCGAGAGGACAATATTTTTATTGCTAGCTATGATTTCAAATTCTCCGATTTATGGCATAATTTTCACAGTTTCTGAAAGAAGGAAGAGCGAAAATGTGATATACTGCACGGTAAATGGAAAGTAAACGCGAGAAAATGTCGAGACAAAATTTCAAGTGCATACGAAAGCGAATATTTTCTAGGAAACTTCAATAAAAAGACGAGAAAAGAGAAAAAGGCAAAGGGAAGAAGGTCGCGCCATGCTTCGCACGTACACGCAGAGTACACATCAAATGTAATTACATGCGGATCTTTAAGAACAAAAATTATGTGTATTGAATATAGCAAGATAAATATTATAGATTAAAAGAAAAAGTTTCTGTATATCGCAGTAGAAATGATCAGTATTTTTCTCCGTATTATCCGACTTTACATATTTATTGACGTGAATTTTTGGCATTCAATTAAATGCCAAGCTCACTCTTTTTTTATATTACAATAATAAGACATCGTAATTATATTTTCTATTACTTTTACCATACGATAGTTGCACAGTTGTATATACCATTCGTCTGTATAATCCACGTTTTATCGATCAACTGTAACATGATATCTGAATTCGCGTACGTCGATAGCTGTTAACCGAAACACTCGCAGAGATAGACTAGAAAAGAATACGGATGGTATGGATATTATTAATCTTTCTTGCTTCTCCTTGTATGGAGGGGAAAGCAAAAGAGAGATTAATAATCCATATTATACCGTCATATACGTAATTGGCTGTATGGAAACTGTACATGCACACGGTCTTGGAAGCCTTGGAAGTCTTGAAAGCAAGTAAATCGTCGCCGGTGCCGCACACGTCGATGGCACTACTTCGTGCGATGAGAATTGGCATTTTCCTCCATAGTTTTCGATAGAGCCAATATTTACCCACAGTCTTAATGTCAGCGCCGGTCGTTGCCAAAATCAACATTTGGATCGGTTTGACTGTAAGCGACTTCTCGCGCTCTGCGTCGAAGATCCAAGGATCGAACCGATGGAATACACCTATCTTTATATCGCTCTACATCGATAAGAACCGCGGATATGCAGTAAATTATACATTCGTAATTACACGTGAATACCGTCGCGCAAAGGTATTTCGCTCCGAATAAATGAGATGCGCGGCGCGTCTCCTCCTCCATTTGCGGGATTAGCCGCAGCTTCCAACAGCCGTGGAAATTACTTTCGCGCACTATTATTTGGGACCTATCGTTTTTAGAAATACACGACATATACCTACTGAATATAACTTCATGTTGTTTAATTTGTAAGGATTCTGTATTATAAAATAAAGTCGTATTCAACTAGCGTTGCAACATTTCCCGAAGCAATTTTTAAGAAAATATATCTCGTTTCAAATAACGAATGTCACGACATTTGTTCAGCATTTCACGTCATTTCGTCATTGTGCTATCTGCTCCTCTACACTTTCTTCAGCTTCACGAAAAACACGAAAATCTCAATTGTCAGTAGTTTCGCTTTTAAGTGAAATTTTTGCAAACCATGTGTTTATAGTTTGTATACAAAAAGTACGAAAAGTAATCGACCGACATAATTAATAGCGAAAAATGGATATTTATGCGAAAAAGAACGCATAAATATCCTTTATCCTTTATCTTAAGTATTTCGGCATTGGAAAAGAAAAAAATCGCCCCAAAGATAAAAATTACCGCATGCCGACTATGCCCTATGTAAATTATCATACATTCTCACGATACGCAGGAAAACCAATCGTAAGAGTGAGAAATGATCGGTCGCCATCCTCCCCGTAGCGTCATTCTCCTGACGAGATACCGAGGGCTTTGCGCGCCATTCGTGAATTATTCAACGGATGCGGAAGACGAGAGAAATGTTTTTGATTATGCTGTGCCACGCACACGACATACATATCTCGACGTACATACCCCCGACGCACATGTGTCTCGCGCATTAAACGTGTGCCATACATGTACGTAAAGCCGAATCCAAGCATCCGGAAGCAAGCCGAACGCGAACAAACGCGAATGAACGCGAATTTCGATGCGTGCAAAAGTCGCGAGTACCAGCGTTCACACCCGTTGAAACAAGTTATTCACTCGTATTTGATCACGCTCATTTGTTTACAATTAGTTAGTGAATCATGATGCGAGCATTAATATACATATGTACAAGCGTGACATATATCTGACTCACCCGAAATCTAAGCTCGGCAAATTTAAGAAAATATATATTCCTAGTTATATATGTTGGAAACAATATAAAATTAGAAAGTTTAGAAAATTAGAAATATTATAATATTCAAAAATATGATAAAAAGATTGATTTCAGTTTAATTTTTGCGGCTTACCACGCTTATGTATAAAGTAAAAAATAATTCCGTGACAGAGCGATATAATTAAAATATATTACATATATGTATAAACATAATTTCTTTTCATAAGGCTTCTTTTTTCTTTTCAAGACTTAATTGAGCAAAATTACCAGTATGTGAATGCATCATGCGCGCACGAACGCGCGCATAATATATTTACACAAATGCATCGAGATTTTACTTTTCACATATTCCGTGTCGAGGTGAATATTCTAAAACGACTGATGCCGATGGCGAATCCATGCTTCGATCGAAATTGAGTGATGCAATTGGGTGAATGCACGTGGGAATGTGACACGATGATCGTCATACGGGAAATGCGAAGAAACTGTTACGAACAATGGCATCGAAAAATACCAAGTGGTGGAAAAATCATTTTATATTTTAGAAAAATGTCAACTATATGTATATATATTCTCACAATCCCGTAAATTGTCAAAACATCACCGAATATTCAAAAATCAAATTCCACACAGACGCAAATTAAGAGGATAGATAAGGGGATATAGAAATTTATTTCAAGCATTATACGCATTTATAAAAAATTAAGTATCCACTTTAATATCGCATATATTGTTGATAATAATATATTTGTCGATATATAACAAAATACATATGATAAAATATCCAGATAAGAGCATGAATTATAATTACGGTGACCATCCGTCCTTTATTTCAAAGGACAGTCCTTTATTTCAAGTAGCTGTCCTTTAGATTTATTTATTTCTTGAAAACTCAATTGTGTCCTTTTTTTTTAAAATTGTGTCCTTTTTGTCCTTTATTTACAAAATTACAGTCTTAATTTTTTTTATCGGAAACCTATTCAGGAAATATTATTTATATATATATATATATAATATTATAATAGTACACACACACACACACACACGCGCGCGCGCGCGTATGTATGTATGTATGTATCTATATATATATGTGTGTGTGTGTGTGTTCCTTTATTTCCTCTTCGAAAATATGGTCACCGTAATTATAATGCATTTACGTTTCTTTAACGACCAAATGAATTTTTTTCTCTATGTCCCTTAATTTTTTGATATTACAATTTTTTCTCTATGTACCCTTAATATTACAATTCTTATTACGATTCCTAATACGATTCAGCTAATTCAATGTTCGCAAGAAATTAATTTCAAAACATTAACGACTTGAATCGATATTTCCAAGTTTAGTGCGTATGTTGGCAATACGTACGAAATAGCATCGTCACGCAGAGTGAAACCTGTGTTCCAAAATAAAACGACTCGTCGATCTACATGATATTTCACTCTTTGAAAGATTCAAACTTAATAATCATCTATTACGAAAGTTTAAAGATAAATTAAAATTATAACGATACTACTTTCATCACGATATATATCGTCACTCACGATCAAAGATTAAGACATCGTCTTTTCTTTTGCGGAAAATAATCGTTTTGTATTGGCCTAATTAAATTATTACGATTGCATTAATATCTTATTAATATAGAAATTAATATAGCAATTTTCTATCGCATTCGATAATCTGACACTCCCTGCATACGATACAATCATTACGAATGCTATGAAGAGAAGCTTTTGAAAAGAATAACGAACTGTCGAAGAAGCAGGTGGTCCGATGTAACGTGTGCCATAAGCACGTTCTAGTCTCCATGTACACATTTATCGATCGTAGCGTAAATTCCGCTGAAAAAAACACGGGATATAATCGAATATATCGATCTGCATCTCTGATAATCATTTCTGCATCTCTGAATATTTCAGAAACCAAAAAAAATCCATGTACTAATATATAATGGAGACGATTAATAGTTAATCAGTTGCAAAATCAATCTTGAAAAATTGAGAGAGAGAGAGAGAGAGAGAGAGAGAGAGAGAATGAGAGTCAATTTGTCATACATCGCTGTATATTTGTTTAAAAGATGAAAGATGATCAAGATGAAAAGCGAATATAAATATAAATATTCGCGAAACCACGTATCATATTTCTATACGAACCTATAACGTTTCGAATTTACGGATTTGAATAAATATGATTTAGACTTCAAGCGACTCTCGTAAATTACGGACATTTATATTATGTTCTAACCTAGCTCTCGTATACTCGAGTGACATAAATTCTTATTGTGTCGCTTCATCCTAGACGTCTGTCAAAAAGAGAAAAACATTTTCGCACTGATTTAATTTAGGGCAACTTTCTTTCAACTACCGCTGTAACCGTTGAATGTACGTAGAAGAATGTACGTACTAAAAATAGTTATTATTCGATGAAAAAGGTTAAAAGAGCCAATACAATAAAGCCAGGCTAGGATGGCTCATCGCTCTCTTGCAAAAGAAGCGCGAGCTAGATACAAAGTATCGTGTTCTGATAAAAAAGAGAATATTCGCGTATAAAGAGAGTATCGACGCCGATATGCTCCGAAATGTGACTTGGCGAATGTCGAAGGATTCGCTCGTGATTCTTTAGCGGAAAGCGGAAATCGGATACAAATTACAGAAACGTATGCATTGGCAGGCGTTCGAATATCAATTTCTTAACGCCTCGTTGCTTCTCTCCAGTGGATTTTCTCGTCCCTGCATAAAACGTATCGAGAAAGGCAGGAAAACTATAAGTGCAGCGGTCAAAAGTTACGGATAAAAGAGTTCCTAGAGGTAAACAACGGGAAAATGTTAGTCTGTATCAGATTTGCAAATAAATCAAATTCAACGCAAAAGATATTGTTGGAAAATACATCGATGAAGAATTTTTTAAGAAAGAGAGAGAAAATGCTTCATCTCTCTCTCTCTCTCTCTCTCTCTCTCTCTCTCTCTCTCTCTCTCTCTCTCTCTCTCTCTCTCATGACACATCTATACATATACATGTATAAATAAAACGTATGATATAAAATGCACGAATCTATTTTTTTAATAAAATTATATCGATTATTAGTTATTAAGTTATCAACTATACATCGACTATACGGCTATTAATTCTTATTTTTAATAGAAATTACAATTACAATTAGCTACGCATCGCAAAAGTAGCGCATAATTTTTCAATCAAAGTGGTTAAAGCGCGACGAGATCGCACCGAGGGAGGATCTAGTAACTTTTAGGGATAACAGCACGCAAGACCGCAACCACCTGCCGTCGCTCGTGCCACGAGGGTGAAGGAGAGCAACGGTGGATGACGGAGAAACGGGAGAAAGGAGAAAACGCGAGGATGAACAGGGAGATGGCGAGAAGGCGGGGGGGGAGAGGGGGGGAGAGGGGAGGAGAGAGAACGCGGGCGAGCGGAGGACAAAGGATGAGGGGGAGAGAGGAACGAAGGTAAGAAACGGCGCGACGACGCGATATCGATTCCGTAACGGATCCTCGCGCGTATACGCGACGCTCGATGCTCGCCTCCGCTCTTCGCAGAGCGCGAGAAGAAGGCGGCGGAGGACACGGCCGCCTTGACGCTTTATATATAGAGGCTGAGCCACACGAGCGGACGGCCCGTGGCGCTTAAATATAGTTGAAACGCAACGGGGTGTCTCCCGCGGCCACGACGGAGAGAGACACCGAGCGCGAGAAAGACTTGGCGCGACGTACGATAGCGAGACGAGAGCGCGCGCATGGAGGAGAGGATGAAAGGTGATAAGAAACGAGAGAACACGGCGAACGCTCGGAGGAGAAGGGACGAGAGAGGCCCCGCGTATGTAGGGAACAATTATGGCCGCGCAGCGTCGTCTGCTACGGACGTAATTCGCGAGATCGACACGCGCGCTATTCTTCCTCGTCCGACGAGGAGGAAGCTGCTCCGCTCCGATCGCGAGCATCGCGCCGGCACGACCGCGGAGCGGTCTTCCCCCCGCCCTCCCTCTCGCCTTTCTCACGCTATGTCCTTTCGTCGCGAATATCGTTACTCGGTGGAGACGGGAAAAGAACCGGTCGGACGACAAAAGCGTGATAAAACGAGAATGAGAAGCGTACGAACGCGAGCGCGCCGCGACACGCGACAACATGTAAAATTATGCTACTCACTTGCCGAGTTCCTCCTTCAGATCATAGTTGTCACTGAACCGCGTGCAAGCCGTTGGCAGAGACATACCGAGGCTGCTCGCGATTAATTTGACCGCACTACCAGACTCGGAAACACGAGCGCGAGAGAGCCACTACCGGCCGTCACTATACCGCACACACGCGCTAGGGGAAACTTCGCAGGTCAAATTCGATCAATAGAGGGGAACCGCCGCGGCGCTGCTCGAACACCGGGACGACGACGACGACGACGACGACGGCGGCGGCGGCGGCGGCGGCGGCGGCGGCGGCGACGGCGGCGGCGGCGACGGCGACGACGACACTGGGCGCGGTGGAGGGGCGACGATAGCGATGGAAATGGAACGGGAAAACTGAAAGGCGGGAGCGGCGCTACGCTTTGCGGCACCGACAACGAGCGACGACGGCAACGATGACGCACGATATGCGGGAATGAATCTCGCGATTCGCGCCGCGCTGCCAACCGATCGCTGCTTCGCCTCTGCGAGAAATCGTACCGCGACGCATCCACGCTACTCGCCGGCGGATCGTTGACTGACTCGCGTAGTGGCGGTGGGGATGGGCGGTCGACGATGGCCGACAATGGCGATTGCGCGCGGCGCGCGGCGCGCTCGTTCGCAAAGGTGAGCGCGGATGCGCGGTCAAGCCGAGCGCGACGATACGACGATGATCGATGGGGTTTGCGCGACCGGTGTAACGCGACGCGACGCGACGCGACGCGACGCGATTCGAAGGAAAAGCCGGAATTTTTAATCGACGAAATTTTAAATTGAAAATCGAAATTTTAAATTGACCGCGACGCTCGCGCGTATCGCGCGCGCTCTGTACTCTCGCGATATCGATACCGCGAATATCTATCGTTGTAAAGAGTATCTGTAATTATTCGGCTCGAATGTAACAAAAGTAGATAGTAATAGCGATGTATATATAAATGATAAATCAATAAATTAGAAATAAATCGATATATTCAAATTTTGTACTTTTTGGTTGGCACGATTCGAAGCCATCTTCGGTGTATAAATTATCAATGATTTGCCATTTATTTGCGTACCGCGCCTGACTCGCATATGCCCTTTGTCGTTTTGTCACATGTAATGTTCTCGAATCGTCAATTATTCAAATAATTTATTCAGCTTCGTTAATAATGTTGTTAACCTCTGTCGCGACACGTATCGTTTACTTACGATGTTAATATAACGGAAGCGTGTAACACGAATTACCTCTTTTCTCACGCAAACTACAAGTCTGCGTGTTTAAACCGTGAGTCTCTGCCAATGATTTTCGATACAGCCAAAATCCAAACGTAACGATCTCCTCGTCGAAGCGGTCTTACTCCTCTTCGATTCCATTCGTTTCGTCGCTAATTCATCGTTTCGCGCGCGCGTGCAAGATGTCGCGACAGCCGTCAAGCCGTGTCGGCAAACGCCGAGTGACTTATTCGAGATTCGAGGATGACTTGGCGACGTTTGCGACGCGAAATCGACAACGCGGTCGGTTTCCGTCGAATCGGATTTCCACGATTCGGTTGTCGCTTGTCGAACAAGGGCCGCGGCGGCCGCGCTAGGGTCACAAAGCGTCACGCGTGTCGTTGTCGTTGTTCGTTCGAACACAGTCCGTTTTCCGCCTTAATGGACTTACGGCGTCGCTCGACGATACGCCGCGCGCTTCGCATGTCGGGCGTAAACGCGAGATTTACTACTGGCGCACGACCGACGAGCGATCGTGTTCCAACTTGGGCGTTACTTTACTCGTACTTTACCTTGGCACACGTCCGACATATCCAAATCAAATATCACGAAAGGTAAGCATTTTTCCAACCCAATTTTGAAATTTCCAATTTTTACGCTCAAGCACCTGAGAACGCGCCTCCTGATTTCAGTTACTTGGTGCTTTTTCTAATCTCATCTCTATCGATACGTCTAGAGAAGGATAGAAAGATGGTAATTTTGTGCATTAAACTATCGTGAATGATAATTTTGTTGTCCGTTTTTTCATTGTTTCTATTTTCCACAATTTACGCTTTACTCTTTTTTTTCGCATTTTCGCGCTTGTCATGACGCAGAAACGCATTTTAAATGCGCTTATCTAGACGTTTATTTTAAGCAAATCCAAGTAAAATCCGTTATGGGTTTGCAAAATAGAAATAACAGCGTAAATAAATTTCATCGTAATATATTTTCCTTTTACTGTCTCTGTTTTTCTCTCCCTCTCTCTCTCCCTCCCCATTTTTCTAGAGAATACTCTATGTAATTTTTACCACAATACCGCGTATTACGATATTAAAGGAAACGCGTGTTTAAAATTACCTACATCATCTTGAATTAAGACAAGGTCGGTGAGTGTGTCATAAACGGTCTTAAAGAAATGCTGTAAAGGGAAAATTTATTGTGTACGAATCGAGTCGTAATTATATATTTTTTGATTAAGTTTACAAAGTTTGACGTACATATGACGTACATTTATATCAAAAAGATATAATGTCCTAAAAAACGGCTATTTGCGTATGATATAACAATTGCTGTCCAAAGATCAAATAAGATAACAAACAATTCCTGTATCGTCTTAGATGCAGATTAGGTTCTTGTATAGAGATGGAAAAGTTATCTCGTACAAAAAAAATACCATTTGGACATATCTTGTGGTATTTATTATCGCATACGTACCGTATACGTACTTACGCATGATTCTTATGTCACACGTGATTCCAGCGTAATTGCTATCGAATACGAATATTTTTATTTTATTTTGATTTTATTATATAATTTTAACTCGATTGACGAAGAAATCGCACCGTATCCTATTAAAAGCATTGATTACTCGATGATATTTAAAAACTGTAGACCGTATGTTATGCGAGTTAAAATATAAATATTAAATGCATTGAAATTATGTATGTTGAGTTCTTTCTCACGTGTCACGTTTCTTCGTTTGCAAAAGAGAAACGTTTGCATTTAATCAATATGTTGCGCGATATGATATTTGTTACAAAAGACACACGAGCAAATTTTGAATCGATTCGTCATTTCCGAAAAAAAGTATCGTCTCCTGGCAATGGCATCTTCTTAAATTCATTTGATAAAATCGATTATCAGGCGTCATCATATAAATTTAAATCACGAATAGGCGAGAATTAAACGAGTTTTAATAAGATTTAAAAGATACTTGTGAGAAACGTACTCTCCTCTGACGCCGGTTGTTTCATTCAGTTTTTAATTGCGCGCGATATTATTAACTGCCTGATATTTATAATTATTCATCTTCTATCTGTTCCGATTCTCGTTCTCGTACAGCTTGAGAAATTTTTGTAGCAACCACTCAATTAGCAAATTTGTGGTCCCAAAAAAATTCATGGAACAATCCGTTCGATCTTTACTCGACCGTGACCGATTTCGCCAAGTTTCTCGGACAATCGACGTTACAACCACGCAAAACCGCGATGTGGAAAGACAGTAACTGCATGGGAATGACGGTGAGAATTCCTTGCAGGCAATCGACGGTTTTGGGTATTTCGAGAGCTCTATCGGCAAAAGCCTTCGTTTCCTCGTCTCCCTCCTCGCAGATGACAATGGGCTTACCGTCCCGTGCGGTAACTTGCTGAAGTGCATTCATGCATTTCTACAAAATAAGTTATTAAACTAATATAGATACACCACGTCAATCAATATATGTATCTTAAATTCATCCCGTTCATCGTATAATATACGATACAAGTACTCCTGAACGCATTTTAAAACTTGCGTAATCAAACTTACCATGTACACTGGATCTCTCATTACGATCATAATTACCGGCATGGAATCGTCAACGAGAGCCAACGGACCATGTTTCAATTCGCCGGCCATAATTCCTTCGCTGTGCATGTATGTCAATTCTTTTACTTTCTGCAAATATGTAAGAATTGATTATCAATTGAGAATCATTGCAGAGAGACTTATTATCTTTTCGCTTTTTATCGCCTACTTACGAGTGCACCTTCCATGCACGTAGCGAAATTGTATCCGCGACCCATAATCAACAGGGACTTGTGTTGAAACAAAGATTTGGCTAGCTCCTTAACTTTATCATCGAGCTTCAATACTTCGCGAATAAGATTATCGAGATTTTTCAAGCCTTCAATAATCTATATAAAAAATATATATAAGTAAGATTTAATATTAATCGTATACATTTTACTAAAAATAAAAATAAAAAATACAATACGTTAAACCCCGAGTGAACGCACCTGTAAGCGTCTCGCGCGAAGAGAGATTCTGTCCTCGCTCATTACTAGTGCAAACATGACGAGAGATATGAACTGCGAGGTGTAAGCTTTGGTACTTGCTACACCGATCTCGGGACCAGCGTTAATATGTACTCCACAATGAGATTCGCGACAGATACTACTGCCGACTGTGTTAGTTATACCTACGATGAGAGCTCCGCGACTTTTGCAATAACGTAGCGCCATTAACGTGTCAGCTGTCTCGCCTATCATCACGAGAAATACAATAACTCAATTCAATAATTTTTATCACGTTAATTTTTATCACGGTATTATTTGTCTAACTTAAATTTTCTCATCTACTTTTTTCATCTGATTTTTCACATTTTCACATTATTGCAATTCTGCGTTATAATCGCTTCATGAAACCTTACCCGATTGAGAAATAAAAAAGCAGACGTCATCTCTAAAGACTGGCGTATTGCGGTCCAAAAAATCGGATGCGAGCTCAACCATCACTGGTAATTCTGTCAGTTCCTCGAGAAGCTGTCGCGTAGCTATGGCAGAATGGTAGCTCGTACCGCAACCGATTAGCATAAGACGTCTGCATCTTTTGATCTCAGGAATGTAATCCTGAAAAAGTATTCTTTTCAATATCAGACTCTTTTCCCCCGAAACACTTGCGAAAAATCGTTTGCAAGAGTTTACTTTAATTCCGCCTAAAGTGACCGAGTTGTCTTGAAAATTCAAACGTCCCCTCATAGTGTTCACCACCGATTCCGGTTGCTCGAAAATCTCCTTCTGCATAAAGTAGTCGTAATTCCCCTTCATTATCTGCTGAATCTCCATCTTCAGTGTCGTGATTTCGCGAGCGTGAGGATCGTCCATGCAACGACGAAGACGATGAATACTCAGCGCGCCTTCTTTAACAGCCGCCACGTCGTCGTCCTATCGACATGACATACGAGATAACTTTTTGCGATCTTACTTAAAATTTGGCGTAACGAGTCAAGTCGCACCTCTAAGAATATCACGCGATTCGTATGCTCGATTATGGCGCTCGCATCGGAAGCGAAAAAATATTCGACTTCCTTATCCTCGAGAGGTTGAAACTCGGATGTGCTCTCGCTACGTGGTATGACCGGGAGTTCTGGATTTCTGCCATGCGGACGATGATCTGCGCAAAGATTGAGTCGTCGTTCCATTTTAGAGATCTATTCGAAAAGTCTGTTTTAATGATAAAATATTTTTTTGCAACTTAATTTTACATAGGAAGAATATTGTATAACGGAATAAGATTCTGCTGCACAAAGCATCCATTTCCATTTTATTTAAGTTTTATAAAAATTACTTTTTAAAGTAATAAGAATAGTAAAATACACAAATGTATTAATAGAACCTGATAAAAAACCATCTACAATACAAAACTAATGATTATTATCATATTTTTGTGTATATACATTATTATACCATATATACATACAAAATTTATTGCATGTATTATTGCGAGTAGCACTTCTTCATTTTGCACCAATGTTAGTAATAAAAAAATCAAAGTTGATATCTAAAATATTTAAGATAAAATGATTAATTAGTAATTTCTTTCAATTATTGTTATAGTTGCGCTAAATTTATATTACAACTTCCGTTTCTTCGTTGTAGCTACATTGAGTGCCAGAAGCGAGAAATTATGTGAATTTTCTTTCCTGCATTCTATCGAAATAAATTAGTTTTTCGCATGCCACCACGCACGTTCGATAGTATAGATAAAAAGTATTAAAAGAAGACTCTTTTTTTTCGATTCATTCATCATCAAATTGACAACCAAGTCAATTACTTAAGGTACTAAGAGCCTATCTAGATAAATTTGCATAATCGTATGCATAAAGAAAATTATCCAATCGCATTTTATGTTCCTCCTTATGAAAGAAATACGATTGGATAATTTTCTTTATGCATACGGTTATGCAAGTTTGTCTGGATAAGACTTAAGAGTTTATGGATTATTCTAAAGTTCTAAATCTTGATCAATTATTATAAGATCTACCTTCGCTAGTGTAGAAGATGCATACAAATTGAATAAAATTATATTATTTACTATAGAAGGAACAAAGAAAATTTTTGATAAAAATAAAAATTTTTGGTATAAAAAAACATCTAATTTACTTAGACATATAGAGCAAGAAAAGATTTCCTATTATTTTTTGTTTTTGATATTTCATGAATCGATATAGCTGTGCGATATGTGTGACAAAATGAGAATATCAAGTTATTTACTTGTTTTCTTCAAAGCCCCACACCAGGTTGGTGCAACATGTAATATCATATAATATAATGAATACATGTGATGAATAGCAAAATATTAGCGATCACTGTACTGAATTTAGACATTTGTATCTCGCAATCTTGAATATTAATAATATTCCTCAAATATGTTAATATACAGTTCGCTGCGAGACAATGAGAATGTCACTGTGAAAACGAACCGACAAAACAAATAGAAATAATGCCAATGCCATAATGTGCGTTAACGACAATCACAATAAGGCACAAGAGATCAGCAACACCTAACGGAATACATATGTACTTCTGAAGTAGACATATAGTATAGCGGTTCATTCTATTATTCATAGTAGCCAGTGGAAACTAACTACATATCCCGAAATATGTTATATATTTCTCTACTCGAACTTTGGAAAGGCAAAATATGTTACAGGCGGAAAGTAATTTGTAATTATACACGATAGGAAGATCATAACATACGTACGTAGCGCGGTACCCAGTTCATCATCTATCCATTCATCGTCTATATCCGTAAAAGCCAGCCAAGACGGCCAAGTGCTTATAGTTAAAAAGGACTAATTACATTTATTTACAATGAGCAAATCACAATCACTTCACCGAGTTAATTGGGCATAGAGAGCAAGCGGAGAGAAGTTTAAATTTGACATAAAGTATTACCTTGAGACGGTGCTTCACCTTCTGCACAGATTGGGACGCGGGGAGGAGGAAAACGAGAACGAAAACAAAAACGATTAGCGCACAAATAATGCCACAACGGTAACAGCATAATGATCGATATAACGGCATACATAAACTCTCAATGGCGAATGCTGTGCTGTGTGCAACACAAAGAGTGAGCATCGAGCACGCGACGAGCATTAATTTAAAAAATAATATGTTAAGTTTTTAGAAAATATATTGTTTCTTACTTCTAATTTCTTCTAATATTAATCTGGTGTTAAAGATTATTAAAAAAAAAATTAGTTTATTTCAACTAAAAGCTATTTAGAGATTATTTTAGAAATACAAAAGTATATTTCATGTTAGGTAGTGTTGTAAATTATATGTTATTATATTGTATAAGACAATCTCAAGTTTCTTCATGTTATATATTTTTCTTCATGAAAATGGAAGTCTCCTCTTGTTTATTATAAAATCGTTATACATTTTTTTGCAAATTTCCCGAGAAGCGTGTTATCGTGACAACATAATCATGTAAAAATTCTTGTAAATGCAAAATATGTTGTTTTACCGTTTTCATTGGTTTGAAGGTTAACGCTTCTATCTAGGGATTATCTGATAATAATCGATCCCTTAGGATTTTACATATAATAATTTTACATTTTAATAAATAGAAAGTGAGATATTCATCGTATTCTGTTACAGTAAGCAATAATCTGCTGTAATCTTCAACATACTTCATCACAACCGTAAAATTCATTTATTTCTGTCTATTAATTTTAAAAAGATACGTACCAGATATCTTATTTTTAATACCAAAATTTGCGCTCCTACAAAGCCGCTTGAAAAAGATAAGTGTCTATCATAATAGTAGCATTGTAGCGTTCGTAGATTTGTAAGAAAAAAATTATAAAAGTCTCGTCTCGTAAGCAAGTCTGTGTTATAAAATGATTCAGTTGGAATGAGAATAGAAATATGCTAATTAGCGAGCGAGTGCATGTGTTACTGTGTTAAAGCGAAGGAACAAACGTCGGAACAGTCCGTGAATGACAAAAGACTAAAGACGCGATCTCGGATGCGAGATCGGTAAGTGTTAGCAATAAAATTTTCAATTTGAGAATCAATTCTATGTAAGAATCGTAAAAATATCGATTTAGGCATTTCTCAACCACTGGATCTTGCGATAGGGATAGAATAATACATATTGGACAGTAATTGTTCGTAATGGAATGAAGCGATATGCATACATCGACAAGAAACGAGATTTCGAGAATTTCGAGATTTATAATATAGAATTTATAGAAGAAATTCTATGTTACAATATAGATTTATAATATTATATTACATATAAATATAATATAAAGCTTTCTTATAAAAATTGTCTTTTTTTTTTTGTTCTCGTTACACAGCGAGAGATCCAGTGCCGAGGACAGAAATCGAGATAAGTTTAGTATAATAGATTATATACCTTTGTTTATTGCGCATTGAAGATCATCTGATGGCGTGAAAAGTTGTAGAACATAACCGGAAGGTGTTCATGCAAAAGAAACACTTATATAGTAATCCACATTAAACTCGTATGGAAAGAGAGCTTATGAGAGTGCAATGCAACTTGCCGAAGTCTAGAAAAACAGGCGACAAAAATTTGTATTAACAATCATACGCCTACTTGAATTTTCTAATAATTACGATACTAATGGACAAAATGACAAAAAAGAGCAAAAGAAATGTTACAAGCGTAAAAATAATTATTAATTAATTTCTGTTTATAATTGTATCTATTACTCTATGTATATTTAATTATGTAATAAGATAAAGACTAACTCGTAGGACGCTAGTCTCGAAAAATGAATACATGTCTCTATGATATAATCGCAAACGTATGCAGCGATGTCTCTTTGACATAAACTCATCTCACTTATCTCAGTGAACATCGCGCAAAAAATTAATGTCGATATAATCCTTTCGATCAGTTGCAGTATGCGATATAGTATGCGATCAAAGTATAAAATATGCGTATGATAGCAACATAAATATAATGAAGCCAAAGTAGTTTAGTATAGTTTAATCGCACGAACGTATTTATTTCTGTATCAAATGACTTATAGTTCGGATTAATGAAAAAAAAGCACATGCTTGGTTAGTTGTCAGTTACAAGTATTAGTCGCCTTTCTCTCGAACGTGAAATTGTGTCGACACATAGGTAGACCGACACTGCAGGTAGATCGGGTAAATAAAAGATATCCAAGAGCAATACAACGCAAATGCCTTCATGCGTCTCCGCCGATTAATTGTCGCATAGGGAGAAACGTACCTAATGCTCTTTGCCTCTCGAGACATTAACGTTTATAATAATAAGCCAGACGCGATGTTCGGAGATCGACAGTTACGATCTTAATGCTTGACAACAGTCAGGAATATTCCTTCGATTTCTTGTGGTATTGATTGAAATTGAATCGATCCACGATATTTAGACTTACCTTTTCCATAGAGAATAGGCACGTGATCGGTAGCTAGTCTCGTTTTTGTCTTGATGCCAACGAGAAGCGGTGATCCTCGTCTCGTGGCCACACACTCGCCCGGAAAATACTTGCTTTTGAAGCATAGCGCGAAGGCTCCTTCCTAAAAAATGATAACAATATTTCCGTCATTATCTTACCTTGGATTTACTATTTTGAACTTTTTAATGCAAAATTATGAGAAAATTATAAAACAGTTTTCTTAGTTTAGACTTAATGAGATATTTTATTTTTCTATAAAGGAAGGGCTTCTAGCTCATCCTTCCTCCGCAATTCTTACCAATTGCTGAACAACCTGCTCGACGAGTTCACGAAACGAATACGCGGGATGCTGTACCCAGAGATGGTGAATCAATTTGGCGATAATTTCAGTATCGGTATCGCTTTCGAACACGTATCCTCTCTGTTGCAGCAGAGTTTTCACTTCCTTGTAATTCGTTACGATACCTGCGTTCAAGACAATCATATGTGAAAAATCAAAGGCATTAATGTTGTCGGAGCGGACCACATATACATATATTACAAACATTACCATTATGAACAACGACGAAGGCGTGCCCGCTGTCAGAACGCTGAGGATGGGCATTCACCTCCGAGGGAACACCATGGGTCGCCCATCGCGTGTGAGCGATGCCGACGTGATATTGAGTTTTCGACTCGAAGTCAAGATTGGTGCCTGCGAAAAAACATGGCTGATTTTACGATGCTGCGATGATCTGATACGACTGACAAGACGCTCGTGTATTTCTTTTTGCATAACAACGACAAAAACGATTGTGCGACGCGTAAGAAATGCGCCTAGTGGTCCCGCGAGTCTAAAAACTTTAGCCGATACTTACGACAAAATATCTCCTCCTCGAGAGCTTTGACCTTTCCCTGCTTCTTAATAATCGAGATGTCCTTGCCATCCGCACTGTCGAGGGCAACACCTGCAAAAGGACATCGCGTGAAGGAATTCCTAAAAAACCGATGCGACGTGTCATCTCTTTCATTTATTCGCTGGAAAGCTCTCTTACTTTCTCTTCTTCTTCAAATTATCGACTCGCGAGTCAAAACAAATGGAAAGAAGTAGAGTAACTGAATTGAACGCAGATGGAATCTAATTTGAACGGCGAAGAACTATCCTTTTACCACAATTATTCAAAGGATATTCAAGGACTTACACGATGTTTAAAATTGCAACTATTTATTTATTATATATGTTTCAGAAAATCCGTAACTGCAAGAATACTATATATTATATATTTTCCTCACAACATATAAAACCGTATAAGGGTGTAATTTATCAAATATAAGTAGTGTATATGTAGTCTATCAAAGTGTCTGAATAGTCTTTTCATTGCTGCTTTATTTCTTTTTCGTTTTTTTAATCGCGAAATAACGCTTTCATAAATGCAAGATCTCTCTCTTGGCGATCCATCTCTTAGAGAAAGAAGAAAGAGATTTCAAGATTAGAAACATCAACTTACCTGCAGAATCATATCCGCGATATTCTAATCTCTTTAGACCAACGACCAATAACTCCAAGATCTCCTTTCTGCTTTTCGGTGTCAAGTAGTTTAGATAAGCGAAAATACCTGGGGATTTAAAAACATAATACCACTCGCATCGATCTCGCGCGATAAAAACACAATCTTATTGTTGAATTATCATTGACAAATATTATTGATAATGAAAATTGTTAAAGTGTATTTTCCATTAACGCTATGAATCATTTATTAATCGACATTTTTCATGTATCGTAATGTCGTAATGTCTGACATATTAGATGACCGTGAAATTTGAATTTGTATAATTGTATAATTGACATTCATTTTTTAATGACGACAGTTTTTCTTAAAATGTATAATTTGATTTTTTTCTTGTTCAATTTAGTTATTTAGTCACTCTGTCCCCCTTTTCTCCCCTCTCTCTCTCTCTTTCAGAATATGCTGTATTAATGTATTGCATAGTGTAATTTTTCCATATCTTTGCATGGTCCAACAAGTAATATACATACATTCACTTGACACATTTAATCTATCGATCATACATCTTTTGTTACATAATTTCTGTATATATTTTATTTTTTCTTTCTCCAATCGAATAATAATCGAATTTCTCTCTCCGTGATCTCTCACAGACTTTCGGAATGGAGAGGCGATGATTAAAATTAAGAGATGGTCTATCATCGAACGCGAATCTCTGCGCCGCCTTTCGATTCCGAAGGTCGTATCCACGAGAGAACGCGGAAAAATGAAAAATTCGATTTATTCAGGAATGCAAAAAAAACTGTAGAAAAATATCACGGCGAAACCTTTCGTTTTATTCTTTTTTTATTGACCTGCTAACCCGCAGAATAAAATTAGATATGCAGAAACTCAAGCTGTATAGCTTGAAACTTAAGGAGTGCTAAATCACAAATGTAGGAACCCCGCTTTCCTTTTTACCTCCAATTTCAAAAAGCAATTTTTTTTTAAATCAATAAGATTGAAAATTTAAATTAAAAAAAATTTTCAAAAATCGCACTCTTGTTATATTCTTGTTATATATTAATATTATATTAATATTATAATATATATTTATATATTCTTTAATATTACAATGAAATAATAATATTAAAGAAAATCTCTTTCAAAGTTGAATTTATTATATTATATTACAATCACATATATGTAAAATAATTTGTAGTATGCAAATATGATTTAGTTGAAATATGAATTGATGTACAATTTAGATTAAGATAAAAGAAGAGTATCAGTAAGCGAGGAAATAAAAAAAATGTTAAATGTACCACTGTCAGGTGTCCATCGATGGTGCTGGATGATAAGACTACAAAATGGGATTACAAAAATGCACAAAACTGTTGTCTGTGAACCGTTTGCAAGGAACAAGGAAGGCCAGATATTCCGATTGGCCTAATGACGAAAGAGAACAGGTAATTCAAGACATACGCATGCCGGTGAAAGGGAAAGTTTATGTGCACGAGGATAAACGAAAGATTCAGACATCACATCGCGTTTTATCACCACGTTATCTCGGAGCAACCGCATCTTTATATATATATATATATATATATATATATATATATATATATATATATATATATATATACATCGTCAAATTTCGAATAAGAATAGAAATCGTGTTTACCTTAAACCAGAAATTTTCGATATGAACAAATGATCGAATACGAAAACTAAAAATTGAAATACTAAAAACTGAAATTTATAATTTATTTTAATCAATCTTAATCGAGTATTAATAACAATTAAATAATAGAATATCTCGCAAAACTAGCATAATTTTATTTATAAAATACGAATACCTTGGTTGAATAAGGTTTCTCAAATCTTATTGTCCAATAATTTAATAGATATTTATTAACAAAATTAATTACATTTTACAATTAAGCTGTGCAATGTGATCGGAATATATTGATTTAAGCAAGTTTCTTTCCATGAAATATATATATATATATATATATATATATATGTATAGAATTATTGTTTCAATGTACACAGATAGTATTATCGATAACAATGCACCTCTCGCTAATCAGATGGAATTACATATATCCAGTGCAATCAGCTACAATAGAATATATTGAATAAATATATATTTTGTCTCATTGTTCGTAATTTCAATTATATATAATATTTATCGTAAAATATGTCATCCAAACGCGTAATTGATATATATAATAGTTGTATTTAAAAAATTTAATAATTTAAACTTCTTTCGTAATAAGTTTCATAATCAAAACTGACAATTTTCACATATTGACAAAAGACAATTTCACTGATTGACAATTTCACATATAAAGAATAAAACTTCTTCCATTTCTAAGTAGGATTATTTATTCATGACTAAGAAAGATAGACTGCGAACGATATGCGAAATACGATAGCTAAACATGGATTTTTACATAAGAAAGATCTAATATTCATTTTGGACGCACTTGATTGTCCTACTTTTACTTCGGTTGATTTCACTCCGAAAGTTTCCTGAGTATTTTTGTGATTCCCCCCCCCCCCCTAGATAAGCGCGATTTTGTTGATTGCGATATTGATAGCAATCGCGACAAATTCTTTATTATTTTATTGCATCTAATATTAAAGAGTCATCTTTCAACATAATTGAAATTCATATTTATCAATTCGACAGAAGGATAAAATGAAAATGCAGATACACTATAAATACGCGAGTAAAAATGTATTATATGTATTATTAGAGCATGACTATAATAATACATGTAATGTATTAATATAATAATAAATAATATAATGATTAATATATTAATCATGTATAATTAATATCTAAATATAATTGATACATAATATAGATATGTAATAGATATGTATTATAACATAAGTCGTACGTGTTGTAATATAGTGTAAAAGTAAGATAAAAAATAATGGTGAGAATAACATTTATAATTAGACAAATAAGGAAAAAAGTGCATTTATTGATCGAAGCGGATCCTGATTTAATAATGTTTTCGTATAAATTTTAGATACATTTTTCAGTAAATTGCGCGATAAGGTTGTCGGACTTGTCGGTCTGTTTCTTCACTTAATATTGTACATTGCCTTGAAAAATGACGTTTTTTATTATTTACTGGTTATTGCGGTAAATATTGCGATAAATATTACCATGTGTCTCAAATTGGTAAGACGCTCGTCCCGGATAGGCAGAGAGATTCCAGTTTCAAACATTGGCTAAGGTGATATCTTTCGCATAAACTCTTTGCAGGTTTTAAAATGCTTATTAGCATTATAATTAAAATTGACAATTAATTTAATTTGTGATATTCCTATTCTTAGCTCTCTATCTATAGCTTCAGTTTAGGATTGCGTTGCAAGTCCGACAATCATATCGGCGTGCAATTTATAGAACTGAAAAATGTATCAAAAATTTATATGAAAATATTAAGCATCAAGATCCGCTTTGAATAAAAACACTTTTTTCCCTTATTTATTATTCACTTGTCGGTCTGTATTTTCATTTATTAATAATTAACGTTTATCGTTACGTCGATTGTTACTTTTTTACAACTTCATTATCTTAGTCATAAGAATTAAAATATTTTTCGCCTCGCAATGTGAAGTAAAAAAAAAAAATAAATAAAGACATAAAAATACCTACGTTTAAAGTTTAGGCTGCGTTTGGGAAATGCGTTCATTACGTGAAACAAAGATAGAATGATGCAGTAATGCTAATAGCACGATTCCTCGAACGCAGCCTTATTGTTAGATACATTATTCCCTGAAGTATATTGCTCATACTTATCATCGTTGCAAGACTTTATGTCATTACGAAAAAAGATGAAAAGTTCTGTACCTCTATCAATCTAAGTCATTTTAGATCTCCAAAAAAGATTGTTGATCGGCTTTAGTAAGACTTTTGAAGAGGTAATAGCATTAAACAACAAGAGAGTTTTCGCGGTGATTGATACACGAATATCCGGAGCGATAGAAAGAATGGCAAGAGTTTATTAACAATTTCCCTTTCACATTCGCGAAAATCAGCTGTCAAAGCGGTTTGATGTCGCGGATGATAAACAATCTAGCGATAAAGCTCTTATCAAGCAACACGGCAGTATTTCGGAATTGCCGGATATGCCGTTTTGCTAAAAGGCGCGATATTCAAGAGATTTTTATCATTTTGCTCTATCAAAGCAATATCATGCATGAGGAAGTCATGCTTGAAGACTGATTAGAGATAATCTTTAGAGATAATAACAAGGAATATACCCTTGGACAGTATTCTTTCCGAGTAGTATTCTATTGGTGGAACACCTTGTCCATATCACATTGTCAATAAACTCGCAATTTTTGCACGCTATTGTAATTATAATTCGCTATCTTGGGTAGGAAAGCAGTATAAGTCGCGCGTATTTTCTTAACACAAAATCCGACTGTTTGATTGCGGTAAGCACAGATTTTTTAAGTACAGATAAAAAAATGTTTTATCATTCTATTATTTCATTTGAAACGAATTGATAATCAAGACATACTTATGCACTTGAGCAGAAAATTCGAATGAGGTAAAGATTCGATATCTTATTTTAAATTATATAGCATGATAAAAATTAGACGCGAAAATTGATACATGTAAAAAATTTTCAAGTAATCTTTCGGGGCATTCGCTGATAGTAAGATCCTTACTCGTCTAACACGAGAAACGTCGAAACTTCGCAACGCAAAGGCAATTGAAACGCAGCCGACGTGCATGAACGAGACCGAGTTGAACGACCAGACAATCGATGGATAATCGCGATAACATCATCTAGCATGAAGAACTTGGCCTTCCGACCTACTGACCACGATATTCTTCACACGAGCCTCTCACGCCAATCACACGGTAAATTCGATTTACGAGCAAATAACACGCATGCTGTACATCTTTTTTTCTTCTTGTATAGACATCTCTATCGAAGCATTTAATTTATTTTTTTTATTTCTTTAAACATTTTCAGATATTCACAAGCGAAATTCAACAAAGTTTGCGTTTATATAATATGATATAATATAGTAAACATATTTATACCTGTATAAATTATGTAATTATTAAAAGGGTATACTTGTATATAAGATTACATATAATATAAAATAAAGTAAAAATATTTTATAATGTATTCGAATAAAGCATTGAACACTGGAACGATATATAATATCGAGTTCAACATGCGTCTAATAATTAATAATCTAAATGTGTTCTAGTACTTTAGATACTTTCCGCTCGAATACCTCATAATTGAATTTATTCATCGAATCTCGCGAAGCAAACCAAGTGGCAGGGACGATCGGGGAGAAAGGAGCCATGTATCCGAAGGCGGATATCTCTGTCGCGTCTAAATGTCATATGTAACTGTCCTGTGCTATGTTGCTGCACTCTCTCGCCTCAGGTTCACTCAGGTTGGCACACCACGAACGAAAAAGAGACTTTCACTCTACTGAATCGAGCGTCGTCGACATCGCTTCGTATCAGATCAGAAATTATGTATTACCAACAAGCCATTATCCGCCACTAGTTGTAGCGCGAGAAACATGTTCGAATCATTTTCCTATCAAAGTCGATCTTTCGTCCTGAAGATTTGCACAGTGAAATGATTTTTAAGTATGCAACCATTTCAAATTCCGAGTTTGAGCTTTAAATTAATCGCCCGAGCGATCGTGGCATCACAGCAGATTCCAAGATTTATAAAATTATTCAGATAATCTTTGGAAAGCGTTAATTCTCTTGAAAATGAGAAATTTGCTTAATGGAAAAATTAATAACAACGAGTTTAATATGTTCGTAATTGCCAGAGACGCTTTCATTAACTTTATCTCAAAGAGAATCCAACATGATTGTTACATGATATTGATGTGTAAATGGAGATTTAATGCTATCGAGCTGTCTGGTAAATACCGAAACACAATCTATGTGTAGGTCGATGCCCGAGGAAGTCGTGTCTCGTACATTCCGTCGGAAAAATGAATGGTATGGAATGTAACATTCCTGCAAATGCATACGAATGCATACGAATGCATCGCCGATTGACGTGACATTCCCAATGTCCTCGAGCCTTCGATCAATCGTTATTCGTCATTCAAATTAGTTGTTATTCGAAATTTTATAATTATATCAGCTATAATTCGACAAATTTCAATCTCAGAATTTAAAAATTAATGAATATTTACTATCATGCCGGAAAATTAACATCCGTTGAGTGATTTCTTGTCAAGGAATCTAGTTCTAAAAAAAAAAGATTTTCGTCGATTATCGATAAGTATTACGCGATGAAAAATGTGACTCGCGAAATCCTTGCATAAATCCCATAATGAATTTTCGAGCCGCCATCGCGTCTTCCAAAGTCATAACATTTAAAATGATCGCGCCGAATGAAAATAACATAAGCCATCGTAATGATTCGCGAAACTGTATCAAAGCAAAAACTTGGCAAGAACTCACGAATTTGTTGTTATTACATCTATTAAAATCGATATCCGATTTCATGTCTACGAAATCGTCTGTGAGCAGATATTTTGCGATGTTACGTTCTGTCATTACCAATCATAAAAATAATGAATTATAATAAAAATTTTTTGTGTGATTATTTACATATACATATAAATGTATATGCAGATGTAAATTATAATAAATTAAAGATGATAGCTTTTTGAGATGTACAACTCTATACACATACTTCCTACTTCCATTAATAATCAACCAACATTTTATCTAAAATTAGAACACATCGCTCGGTGTTTACAAGATCGATGACAAGCTCTCTTGGTAGCACGTGTACGTGTTTCCTCGATTTCGTACTTCCGGTACTGAATATTATCTATTGTAGTATTTCTCTTATCTGCAGGAGAAGGTAATACATTTATCGGATTAACGCATAAAAAAAAAGATGAATATCCGATAAATGATCGATATTAACTATTTAATATATCGCAATACTATTCTATATATATATTCGTCTATTACTGGTGATATCGAAAAATCAATACGTTCAAATTCGGAAACGATTAATAAAATTTATTCACTCTAACAAATAATATATAAAATGTATATATTTAAATAATCAGGGCTTTATAATTCTAGATAATAAAACATAAATAATCAGAAAAGAATACAAAGATGTGCACTAGAAATAAAATCAGTATTGTAAAATTCCCATTATTCCCAAAATGATATCTACTTACGACGCTAAGTGCAAAATATAATAGCAAAATTAAAAGTATCTTACATTAAACGAGAAATAAAGGCTTTATAAAACTTCGGAATAAATAATATGCTAAAATCAATAATATTTCGTAAGGAAGCAAAAAAATAATAATGTATCAAAAAAATACTAATATATAATGACTGTTTAATTCTTTCACGTGTAACTTTTTAAATTTATTCTTGATACACAATAAATATCTGGGAAGATAAATCTTTATCGTATATATAGTTTCGCTTGTTAGTATTTCGTCAATGAACAATTCGATGATACCGGCGTGTAGAGACCAGAATCTCGATACGTTTCACGCAGCTGGGCGTAATCTTCAACTTCAATCCTCAATTTCATATGGTCATTTTCCGAATACAGAATCGAATTGTACACGATAACAACGCTTTGTGTGTGACAAGATCGACGAGTGCGTAACGTCCTGCGTGTAATAAATGAATCGAATTTGCCACACATCGATCGTATCATCGGCAGAGAAAGCGACGACAACGGCGACAACGATGGTGCTTGTAGACATGTACTTACCGCACATATTGTCAAGGTTGCTCGCCCGCCACGTATATAAAGATACAAACGGAAGAGATAGACGGTGAAAAAAGAGGATAGAGAAGTGAAAACGGAACGTCACTCTCGCTAGATGTATCCGCGATACTTGCGACGCACGCTGCTCCGAAACACAGTCTGAGCCATGCGACAGCGTGCTCACGATTCTTATGACGTATGAACAGTCGTTTCTCTCTCCCTCTCTCTCTCTCATGCGCGCGCGCGCACACACACCACACGCACGGATAGTATGAACGTGTGAGAGCAGCAATGAGCTGTCAGCGGTCTCGCGCGCGCGCAGACGCACGTGTGTAGCTGCATATATGTGACGTAGCTGCAAATCTGCAACGCTCTGCAAGTTGTCGGCGTGACCAAGCCGACCGAGCCGACATACTTATCGATTGGCTTGTCATTGATTTACCGATCACAGGCACGAGCACGATGCGTCATCGTGAATATACGTGGACCTCCTGTCTCTTGTCACTCCATCGGACGCTCGCAGCAGCGGTCGACACGCGATATTCGTCGTCGTCGGTGACGAGGATCGAGGACTCTCTTCGGTTGAATCCGTTGGAATTCGATCATTACCGTTGTATTCGTTTGCGTATGCGATGCAGAGCACGCCAGTTGACGGAGATATGTTGCGATTGGTCGGTAAAGCCGATCCCAACGAGCTTGAAAACGCAAATTCAATTGCACTACAGATGTTATATTGATAAAGTGAACATGAGTAAATTCTCATCCGTAGATAATTGAAATGGATTCGGAAATAATTATAAAGAATTATGATATATATATATATATATAAAGTGCGAAGAAATACGAATAAACAATTTGTAATATACTGTTGTTCGTTTGCTTTCACTTGCTTACAATCAGTTGCGGCTTGAAAATAATCAAAAATTAAGACTCCTGATCTCGATTTTCGAGATCATAAAAAGATACATTAAGTTTCTTAATAAAAAAAAATAAAATGATAAGAATGTGTATACACACACAAATATAACCGAAAGTATTTCTTATATTTAATGAATAATAAATTGCGAATATTTTTAAAAATGATGAACGAAGAAAGCATGACATAAAATCTATCAAATTGCAAATTGTGCAGACTGTATAATCAGTATTTTTCGATATCTCAATAAAATATTCAGTAATTAAAACAATGTACTGACAACGATCTGATATGCAATCAGTATTTATGAAAAGAAGATACGAAAAATCGAATAGTTATCGCAAGTTACAAATCAACGATACCAATTATGGAACGTTTAAGATTTTAGTCATCTTAGTATATATAAATACAAATTATTTTAATAATTAAACTTAAATTTATTAAAAATTTAAGTTAAGAGTTAGGATTAGGAGTTGACGCTTCTAATAACGCTTGCGTTTGGCTTGCACTTGGCTCACTTTCGCAAATATCGAAGCAATTATTTGTTTTACAATTAGCTAGATAATTTAATTTATGGAAAAAGTGGTCTTGATTAATTTTTATAAATAGACAAATGAAATGAAATAATCGATCACGAACTTTCACGAAATCAAATGTTTTGCGAAACGCAAAGACATTTGCAAATGAATTGCATCGTAAAACAAATTTGCAATTATTTTTCCTTACATTTCATCAAAAGTATGCATAGCACTACTTTGTGTACTATAATTCGATTACGGAGAACGCATAATCGCAAAGCTGTCTTTTTCGAATCAGTATTTCGAGCATAACAATTTCTCTTAAAAACGATTCTTTCAAATATATAAGAGAATATAATAATATAAGAGAATCGTAATCGGTCGATATATCGGTAAAAGTTGAGCCCTTCATTTACAAAGTCTTGAGGCATCTGGTAACGGTCAATCTAACCTCCGTGATCTGCGAAAACGCAAGCGAATAAATATTGTACACGCAGTTGTTTCCCTGCAGAACGATATCGTTAGACGCAGACTTGGCAGTGAGTTTAGCGGAATCTGTCTTCTTCCGCAAGTTTTTCACAGCGATGTTGGCTGTCCCCAGCTTGAGGGCGATGCATCTCTGCATTTGGAAAATGTCATTACCGAAGCAATTCGGGAAGATGCCATTTAATTCTACTATCAGCGAGTGTCCGATCTGTGGAAGAAATAATATAAATAAATCTTGTCTTTTTTTATTACTCAGCGAAGATCGACGTGCGATAATAAGCATGAGAAATCTACCAAGATAAGATCGTCGATAACACTAAGTTTGCTCTTGATAGAGCTTTCAGCAGTGTCGACACATTGTTGACTATCGCTTGACGCTGTTTTAAAAATGTTCTTCAAAGTATTAGAAGCATTATCGTAACATGGCTGCGCATTTTTACCCTCTGTCTTCGCGGCTTCCACTTCTTTCTGACAAATAAACCAACCAATAATGTAATGAATAAATTAAAACTTGGAACAATATAGATGCACTACGTATTTATATTACTTGATAAAATGTTATGTTCTGCAGTTAAATGTGGCAGATAATTTATTATACAATATTGTATCGTTCAAATAAACATTGGAAATTCGGATGAAAATTAATTAAAATTCAAGCTATATCTAAGAACTTGTTTGACATGCTAAATTAGTATATGTAGGGACTTTGAGTCGGAGACCGTCCCGACAGTCACTTATGTGTATTGTGCCGGCGCGGCATTAGGCGACGCCGTATTGAACTGCGACGGCATATAGAGAATAGGCGGCGATCTCAGATCCGATGACAAAGCCGCGACCGCTTCTAAAAAACATCTCGAAGCCGAAACTAGCATAGGCATATAAGGACACGCTCCTTGAGTCAGTCAGTCTGAGCGAAGCGATGGTGAGACGCGCATCGTATAATCCTATATATATTTTAATTAATTAATGTAGATTAATTACTTACGCGTATCGCTTCAATTGTCGGGTTGCTATAATCATTGTGTCTTTGTAGTTGTTCTATCCAATGATTTTTGACTTTGAAAATTGTGTCTTGTACGATATTATTACGGAGACGCTCGAGTTGTTGTATATTATCCTGCACTTGATTTCTCGATTTTTTCACGCCGTCTTTCAGTATATTCAAAGAATCAGACATTGTCCTAGGAAAAGCATTGTCCTAAGAAAAATGTTCTTAATAAACTTGATTCTTTTCAACAAGCATATATTCTTGTAATCTTTGTCAATTGTTTGAATTTATAACTAAATATTGTTGAGAGTATTACATAGAATTTTATTAAAATAAATTAATTTTAGACGTTGATGGAAAGATCAATTTTTATAATTTAATGAGTGATTTTTTTTAAGTAAAATCTTGAGACTTTGAATGAATATTCTTTAAAGAAAAATTTAAAAGTATTGCATTTACCATAAATTATTTTTAATAACTTACAATATGAAAGGCAAATAAAAAGCACAACACTATAGCGGTCCTCATGATCGTTTGTGAGTATCACCTGGGAGTTGCTCGAATTGACACTCGAGTTGACAAAAGCCTACTAACTGACAAGCAAATTAACTCTCTTTTTATATATACATGTGTGTGTGTGTGTGTGTGTGTGTGTGTGTGTGTGTGTGTGTGTGTGTGTGCGCGCGAGCGCGCGCACATATTGTGGATGAACAACCCAGATGCTAGCATGGAAAAATAAAAGAGGAGAATCCTTTGAAGCGGGAATTTACGACATTTACCCGTATACATGTTATCTTGTGTGGATTCCCCACAGTAATGTGAAATCCTGATAATCCCGGAACAAATAGAACATGTTTAATCATATTGATAAACATCAATGAAAGATGAAAAGTTTTTATATGAAATCACGATTGAAGGATAAGAATCAATAAAAGCTAAAATGCGATTATTATTATAGTGCGTAAATAGATGTACAACAAATGAATAAATGATTTAACTATGATCGTAGAGATAATGAATACAAAAACAGTCTTTAAGTGTTATATGACCATTATTGAAATAATTCGATAGCGATACAAAAATTTTCGCACATTCGATTTTTATTTTTTTATCAAGATTTTATATCAAGCAACTTTTTAATTTTGTTTTACTTATTTTTATTTGAAACGAGAAATTTGAAAATATCAATGATTTATGATGTCTAAATTAAATACAAACAGATACAATTATATTTTATGACACACCTCATTTAAGATAGACGTCAGACTGCAGATGTTTCAAATTGTATAAACATATCTTTTCGCAGAAAATTTGTGACGTAATTTAATCACTGGTTTACTAAATATAATTGAATGCCTATATGTCGTCGATGACGATCATTAACGATAATATTTTTTAAATATTTTAATATTGCGTTTAGAAACAAAAAATGTGGATCATGCAATATCGCAATGCGCAAATGATGTTCTATTTTAACAAGACATTATACTTCACACAAAAGATAACATTGATTCCATTTATGACATAAAACAGAAATAAGTTATAACTATATCGAATTCTATCGATTTGCGAAATGTATTGACAAAGGCTATTCACGCGAGCGAATCGTATCAATAAATAATTCTTGTTTGCAATTATTTTTATTTATTTTATATTATACAAAAGAAAAGGAGAACTCCCCTTCGAAACGAGTAATAAAATCTCGAGACATATTATCGTAAACTCTACTAGTTTATGGAAAACGCATAATTGAAAATATCTTGATGATTTTTTTCAAATGAATAACTTCAAATGGCAATAAATCATTTTCGATCAATGCAATATAGTTAAAGATAAAAATATTCTACGCAAGATTGAGGCACCTGGTAACAGCCGACTTGGCCTCCGCGACCTGCGAGCGCGCGCCCACATAAGCGTTGTTCAGACAATCGGTACTCTGTCGAAGGACAATATTAGATGCGTTTTCAGCGATAGATTTGGCGGAACTGGCATCGGTCTTTAAATTTTTCACACCAATCTTATTTATCCTAAGCTGATTGGTGATACAGCTACGCAACTTCAAAGTGTTGGCAAGTCTTGAATTTTGTTCGTAGCAGTACGGAAAGATGTTGTCCAATTCTTCTATTAGCTCGCGTCCAGTCTATAAAACAGATTGACACGATAGTTTGATAATTAATGAATAAAATAGCCGATATGCGATTACGATTGCGAGAATCTACCGTGATAAGACGATCGATCGAACCAAGATTGTCGTTGATATAATTTTTTGCGTATTCTTGACATTGTCGGGCGTTGGTGGATGCTATGTAGTCGAGATATATAAGAACGTTGAGAGCAGCATCATAACACGGTTGAGCATTCTTGCAATTTGCCTTGGCATCTTCCACCTCTTTCTAATAATAAAAAAAAATCAATGACGGTTAACACATTATGTTTTATTTATATCACTTTATCAAATGTCGCATGTTTTACAATTATCAAAAATATCGTAAATACCGATAAATACTGTGATATATGGATTCGAGATCAATTGTATTTAGTAGACTCATTAAATAAATTTGAATGGTGTGTTTCTGATTTATGAAAAACTTTTAAAATTAATGGTTTCTAATATTTTTAATATAATAGTATAAAGAAATTTATTCGAGATATATATATATATATATATATATTTTTTGTAAAGTCTGTCAGACTCATGCAGCTTGATCGTAAACTAATGCAAATAAACACTTACACTTATTTAAACTTACACGTATCGTATCGAGTATTGGATCGACATAATTGTTGTACGCTTCCAACTGTTGCAGCCATTTTTTCATGACTGTCAGCTGTACGTCTTTCTGGACATTATCGCGAATACGTTCAAGTTGCTGTACGGTACTTTCCACGTCCCGTATCGTGTTTCGTACTTGACGCAGCAAAATGTTCAAAATGGTTGCATCGACCTAAGGTCGAGAATAAAAGTATTAACAAATGTGTTATTTTAAACAAACACATATTCTTTTGTATCATTCAAAGTATGTATAAATTTAATTGATGACAGTCTTATCGATAAAGAATGATAAAAAGAAGGAACTCTCTCTCTCTCTCTCTCTTTCTTTATTTATTTCGTCGAGAAAAAGATCTTGATTATCAATTTAGAATTAATTTTTCTTTAGCAGACTTCGATTTTTGCAATCTTTTTTTACAATATATTCCCCTTTTATAAACAATATAATTTTATAAATGTAAGTTAAATATAAGTTTAATCTTAAAATTTAAATTAACATTTTGCCAAGACGAGATGATATCTATCATAAATTACTTTTCAAAGGAGAAAAGAGACTTACGGTGCAAAACACAATTAAAAAACATAATGCTATGGCACTTTTCATGCTTAGCTCTCGTTAGAATCAATACAAATTGACACCATAAACTAACTGACAACCGAAATTAGTTTCACTCTTTTATACATTCGATATCTTAACATGGAACATGAAATCTTAATGGAATATCGTAATACTACTTTAATTTCGACAAGCTATTAGATTTTATCCGAAAGATAATCCATTTACATAACGATACGAGAAGATTTATCGTAAACAATTTTGAGAAATTTACTTGAAACACGCACGCGATGAATGACAGGAGTAAGCGAATAAGGAAACATATTGATAAATAATTCGCCAATAATCTTTTAATTATTTTTATTTCTCTTAAGTGTATCACATACATGAAAAAAATCTTTTTTTAAATATATCGCATAAAGCTGTAAAGTGTATTATCAATAATCAAAACTTTGCTTCGATGCATAATAATAGCATCTTTGTCAAATTGATTGTCTTGATTTTTCAAGATGCACTGTTTTTCTCCCTAGTGTAATTTCGAACGTAAATCGTAATCAACAAATGCAGTAGACTTAAGCGATTAAACTTTGTTTATTATTTTTTTCTATGGCGTTCCGAACGCACCTGGAGTTAGACATCATTGCGTGCTGACTTTCGAAGCGCGCTGACAAGTAAGCGTTGGTCAGACATTGAGTGGTCTGCAGAACGACATAGTTGGACGCTGGCAATGCGCTGTACTCGATGTATTTGATGTCCTGCTCAAACTCTTTTATAGCGTTATTGATTCTCGCCAAGTCGCTAAGGATGCATCTCTGCATTACAGTAGTATCGTCGTTGTAGCAATTTACGAAGATATCATTCAATTCTTTTTTCAATTCGTCTCCATGCTGTGGAGAATATTATGACACGATTATTAATCCATGTTAATTACATTTAGATCGTAAAAAGATTCGAGTAATAGAAAATGACAATGAGAACCTACCGACTTAAGATTATCGAGAAATCCAAGGCTGTTCTGAATGGACTTTTCAGCAGATTCTTGACATTTTGTAGCAGTTTGGTACGCTTTATCGCTGTACTCATTTATGGCCCGGGAATTATCATCGTAGCAGTATTGTGCATCTGTACGTTTGTATTTCTTAGCGTTATTTACTTCTCTCTAAAATACAAAATGACGAGTAATAATTATTCGATAGATTTACAAATTTGTCGACAAACTTGGGTCGATTTCTTAATTATAATATGAAAACGAAATTATCGTAATATACTTGTTCTATTTAATGTAAAACGATCGGTTTTAATATTAATTTTAATACAATATAGTATTTTGTAACGTAATATTTTCATATATTATTAAAACACATACCCCCCCCGCCCCGCACACGCGCGCGCGCGCGCGCACGCACACGCACATTCTCTCTCTCTCTCTCTCTCTCTCTCTGAAAATATATATTCTACATATCTTTAACAATTATATAGTTAGTTTTGATTATGAACGAAATGGGCAAAATAAACGTGAGGTATGCGAGGTTTCAATTATAATTCAATTCGAATTATTACTCACGCGCATCGACTCGAGCAACAGATTGACGTATTCTCTGTAATTATCCATTTGTTCCCACCATCTTTCCGTAACTGTTACAATAGTGTCCTCTGTAATATCAGCATGGATACGCTCTAGTCGCTGTTGGATACGTTCTATATTCCATATCGCATTTTTTACTTGTAACTTTGCATTTTCCAAATAGTTCATTGATGGAATGGCAGCATAAACCTAAGTGTGATAAATGAACGTTATATTAATGAAAATGTTATTTTTTGCAACTCTTATTACTTCTTGCAATCGTATATTCTTGTATATTCAGAGTGTTAGTAAACATTGTTTACTCCATATTAAAAATGGTATTATGTCAAACGCTTATTTATTAGGTACAAATGTTTTATCTTGGTCATCTTTTTTTCGCGATCTTTTTTCGCAAAGAAAAGATAGGAACTTACGGTACAAAGTACAGCCAAAAAGCACAACGCTACAACGATTCTCATGTTTGCTTATTGGTATCACTTGGGAGTGGCTCTGTTGACACGAAAATTCGACTAACTGATAAGTGTTACATTAATTGCGCCTTTTTATATATAAGGTATGATAAAAAAACATTTTGACAAGCTTTGAGAGGTAGTAAGGAGAGAGGGGAGAAGATAAATTATATGTTTAATAATCAGTATCCAAGAATATCTGATCTCCAAGTCAAAAGATAGATATATTCTTATAATAATTCAAACGCTTTTATCATCAAATAGTAATCTTGTAATTAAAATTTTTAAAAGTTTAATTATTGAGTTTATTTGAACATTATAAAGGTTACAGAATGTTTTTTTCTTTAATCCCGAAGGTAATCTTAAAGGATTGCCGAATCCGCGTGAAGGTTAATGCTACCTGTCACACACTCATACGCAAATCGAACAATAGATTAGATTTCGTTAATCAAATTTCGTAAAGGAGATAACATTGAAGTTTGTGTCAAGATAAGACGCGACTTATCTAATTTTGCGATCTTACACGAAACATATGCGCCATGAAGGTCAATTATTACAAACATATAAGGGATTGCATAAATAAATAATTCTCATTTTGCAGATATTTTTATTTCTTTCATATTACATATGGAGTTATTCTTTCGAAAAATATCATGAAGCCGAGTTCGGCAGGTACTACGAACTATGTTAGTTTTCAATTTGTATGTCGGTACAAAGTATTGCGTAATATTATGACTTTTTTTTTAATGACAATCCTGATTCTTCTCAAGAATCATTTTCAACAAGAAGAACGGGATCAGCAAATGCGATGGTCTTAGTCTATGAGTTTTGTGGTTTGTCTCGTTTCGTCTATATTTCGTAGTTGTCTCCTTCTTCTTTTTAGACTCACTAGCCTCCTTTCAGGACTGATTCGGTCGACGACATAATGCTTTTAAATCGAATAAAAGAAATTGTAACCTAAAAAGATAACTGCAACGCACAATGGTGGGTTTCGTCAGAGAAACTTTTAAAAAATTTTATTCTTCAGATACATCTTAACACTCGGTCAAGCTGTTGCAGGTGGTTTTTGTCGTCGGGGGTATTGTCGGGGGTTTTGTCGGGGGTTTTGTCGGGGGTGGCTCCGTAGTTATCGTGGTAGCTGTCAACATTTCGATACATAGAGTGACTGTCATTTTGGCCGCCTGCCCCGCCGAATATGCAAAAGAATAAGCTTGTTTGATACAGTTGCTGGCTTGCGTAATGACATTCTTGGATACAGGTGCAATAGTCATTTCTGCGGTAACACTATCGCTCTCCAAGGTCCTCAAATCGCCTTCTGTTCTCGCCAACTCACCGATGATGCAGCTCTTCATTCTGTAAAGGTCGCTGTCGTGACAATTCAGAAAGATATCTTCCAATTTCGTCAACAGCGCGTCTGCAGTCTATGAGGAGAAATTAACGCGATTAGAACTTTGCAGATATAATTACGATAAATCGATCGCAATCGAATGTAATTATGTGAAAACATACCGATATGAGAAAGTCTATAAAACCAAGGCTATTAGAGATGGAATTTCGAGCGGCTTCTTCGCATTTTGCAGCTTCATCAAAAGCTATTTTCTCATTGTTGTTGATATCATCGACGGCAGTTTTGTAGCATGAGTCCGCGCCTTTTTTGCCCGCTGCCTTAGCGGCGTTTATTTCGCTCTACA